>CABFVZ010003785.1:25237-65115 GCA_902151445.1 Timema monikensis | reverse complement strand
GTATTTTATTTTCACCTCAACTTCCAAACCTCGTGCGAGCCGGGAGCTGAGTTGGGCCTGCTATGTATGACGCACGCTCGTCAATCGCTTATTACTGATCACGTTTGTAGGGTGGGTATATGGGCCTCTATACTAGGGTCAGTGAGTCATCTCGTCTAGAAATCGGTGCGTGAGAAAACTCATATAAACTTTGTTCAGTGTAGCCATGTTATAAGGTATCAAGAAGGGAGCTTAGCGTATGTGAACAAGGGAAAGAAATCCATTCCTGGCAAGAGTTGGACTTTGTAGTCTGACAGTACAAACAAGATGAACCGACACTGGCGTCACTATTATTGTCACTATGGTCTATCAATCAAACTGGCAAGACAAGATAATTGCATTGGAATATATTACATACATACCTAATCACACCGTTCCCTTACGGGGTAGGCAACAAACTGTGCATATAAAAAAACAACTCCGTATTTAATTCATCCTCACTAACTTTCTCAACATTTCCCTCTTCTCTTCAACAACATCCATACACCGAGTCATACATGCTCTTTATTCTTAAAACTCTTAAAGTGTCTCTTTTTCATACATTCGTCTATAACATTTAGCCACGTCTTACATGGCCTACCCCTTTTGATCCACATACTCTACTTTCATATATTTGCTTCATCACTTGATCCACAATCATGCTCTCAACATACCTAAACCAACGTAAATAACTTCTTTCACATTGAGCTATTGAATTCCCTTTCAAACCGCAATACTTCAGCACCCATTCTTTACTGATTCTGTCCAAACAAGAATGTCCACATACGTTTCTTATACATCTCATTCCAACCACATTCTTCTTACTCTTGTGTTTCTCCTGACAAACCCATGCTTTACATTCATAAAACAATGTTGGCCTCAACACACCTTTATATACTAAATACTCGCATGTTTATATTAATATATAATTATAAATATATATATATATAAAACATAAATTTCTCCTTAATCCCCAGACAATTAGATTATTGGAGTGTTATAAAATTAACAACACGTACAACCCCAACGATGTTGTTTTTTAATTTATTTTTTAGCTTAAATCGCTTCAAGAGGGAATTAACGTTTATAAAAATGTCTTGCCATTTTTCACTAGGGGACATCAAGGTGGGAGTTTAGAGAATACGAGTTAAGGAGAGTACTTTATGCAGTTTTTGTGTCAAAACACTTTTATGGTCAAAATAAATCAAATAATCCTCCAGTAGAAACATAAGAGTTTAATTTTCTTCACGTGGTGATTTCAACAGCTGTTCTTGAGTATCTTTCGAGAATGTCCTGGAATTTAATGACAATTTTTCTCTTAATTAAAAATTTGTATCATCTAATGCCACTATGCTCATAAAAAATATTCAAGAAAAGTTTGTTTGAATACGTGTAGAAAATTAAAGTAAATTTATATATTGGATAAAAATTTGATTTATTTGAGCGAAGTACGTTTTTTTGCTATAAAAACTCGGAGCTAGCCTTGCGTTCCCTGCCACCCATAAGGGTTTATATTAGTGGTATCTATAAATAAAATACTAAAAATAAAATTGCAAACAATACTTTTCAACTAAAAATGAAATACATGAAATCTTGTTTTACAAGAAACTATCTGATAACGTTAATATCAAATTATATTAAAAATGAAATCATATTTTTCAACTATCATTGGTAATGCAGGTTTCCCCTTTCACAATGAAGAAGTCACGGCTGATGTTGTGTCTGTTCTAGATTTAAGTTAGCGTATAAGTCGTGCGCTGATTATAATCAGTCAGTTCAGGACGTACACACTAAATACCTCAAGCTACTTCAATACCTCCAGCTTCTAGAAAGTGCCTCAATTTCATTTGTAATAAAATTATATGGAAAATTGTGGTTGTTTGTTTGCCCAACGTTTCAGAAACAAAGTCTAAAATAAAATCCCGAATATTAATCCTTAATAAAGACGTACATTAAGAGAATTTCCTGTTTCGTCAAGGGAACAGGCCAGTAGTATATTAGTTGCGGGGTCCACATAGATAGGACCACCATCGTGACTCGAAAAATAGTCGCAACTCTCTAAGAAATGCATCTTGGTCACTTATCGATGCATATATTGCACTGCAATAATCATATACGTGTTTAAATGTCGTAAACAACCCAGCATTTTTAACTAAAATAAACACTGTAGGCCTTTATTTTTTTTAAAAAGGGGGGGGAGGTAAGCGTGATACAATTCACTGGACACCGATGCAAGCGGTAGCGTCCTGTAGTTGTGGTATCTGCAAAGCAAGTGCCTAGAGTCGGAGCAGGGTGGCAATTAAAAAGCGTATAATTTCGAAGTGTCGTTAGTCATGGTATGCCTGTATTAACGCTTATCAAGTGGTATGCCTCGAACACTTATCAAGTGATCCGCAAATACATCGAACCCCCATCAAGTAGTCAGCAAATATATCGAACGCTTATCAAGTGATCCACAAATACATCGAATGCTTCAAGTGATCCACAAATATATCGAACGCTTATCAAGTGATCCACAAATACATCGAATGCTTATCAAGTGATCCACAAATACATCGAACGCTTATCAAGTGATCCACAAATACATCGAACCCCCATCAAGTAGTCAGCAAATATATCGAACGCTTATCAAGTGATCCACAACTACATCGAATGCTTATCAAGTGATCCACAAATACATCGAACGCTTATCAAGTGATCCACAAATACATCGAACGCTTATCAAGTGATCCACCAAAAGGATCATTTTGAGCAACACCGCCTTAGATGGTTCGAACATCGAAGTGGGTAAAACTATGCAATGCAACGCTGGCAAACACTTCAGTTTTTATTTAAATCCGTTTCACCCGTCGTGTCGAACCGTTTAGATCAAACCGATGAAAAACCTGACATGTATGTGTAAAAACCCGTCAGTTTGGCTGACATGCCAAATTATCTGCAGAAGACCGAAAAAAAACCGTCGGCTATGTACGATGTCGAGCTAAACGGTCGATGTGTGGATGCATCAGTCGTCACGACGGTTTATTTCTCAGTTGTTCCGAATACCTCCGCATTGATTTTCATTGGAATTTAATTTTAAGGCCATGACGTAAAGTGTTTTAATTATCGAGAATCTAGTGAAATCATATTTTTTAGCACCGCGTATTACTAAGCGTTTGGGTTATACGCATACGTACTAGTTACACTAATGGGTTAGTGGTGAGGTATGTGTAATTTAGAGGATATGCACCTGCATCTGCACTGAAAGGGAGGTAAAATCTTTAGGAAAAATCCTCATTGCACCCAACCGAGATCGAACCCCGATTTTTATTTTCAACAGCCAATGTTTTGCCCATTTTGACCGCTTTCTTTTTTGTTTATCTTCAAACGCAAGCGCGAGCGGCTACCACAGTCGTGTCCATCGCAGTGTCTAGGAAGGAACTGATCATTGCTGTTACTGTCGTGTCCATTGCAGTGTCTAGGAAGGGACTGATCATTGCTGCTACAGTCGTGTCCACTGCAGTGTCTAGGAAGGAACTGATCATTGCTGCTACAGTCGTGTCCATCTGCAGTGTCTAGGAAGGAACTGATCATTGCTGCTACAGTCGTGTCCATTGCAGTGTCTAGGAAGGAACTGATCATTGCTGCTACAGTCGTGTCCATTGCAGTGTCTAGGAAGGGACTGATCATTGCTGCTACAGTCGTGTCCACTGCAATGTCTAGGAAGGAACCGAGTTTATTTTTCATGGTGTAAATATTTTCGTTTTCATATTTTTGGCAGCCTGAGACTCAATCCGAAATGGTTGCGTGTCCTTATCAGTGGACTTTGGTCATCATTCATCATGTCAACAGATTTTAATCTTAGCTTAATGATACTCACGTGAGCAATCCCTGAAAACATTTAACTATTAACGGTCTGATAACATGATTGAGGCCACATTATAATAAAACGATAATACAGCTATTGTCTAATTTGTTGAAGCCACTTTCGAAGGCTAGAGCTTCGAATTATTTACAAATTATTAGGATAAGATACCAAATAAGATTGCCTTCAATATTATTTAGGCCCAGAAAAATTAAAATAAACTACCAAAGGCAGAAGAGGCCATTTTAATTGCCAAGTTCTGAAAAAGGTGCTCTGTCATTGATTAATTTATAAATTAAGGATGTTAAGTGACAAGGATAATTTGAAACGATCAAGGGTTGGAAAATAACATCATGAATTTTTTTTAACCGTCTTACAGATTCTTTGTTCATTTATTTTATAAGTTGTATGCTAAGTTCTTTTTTTTTAAATAAGTTTCTATGAATTAATTATTTAAAACTTTCAACTCTTTGATGATGAACTCTGTTTTTCTGTAACTAGATAAATAATGGGGAAAATAATAAAACAACCAAAATCAGCTTAGTAATAATCGACACACAAAGAATGTTCTACTTCCAAACAATTCATAACCTCAAACCTAATTTGCAGGGCAGAGTCATTGTTTAACGACGAGTTTAAATCTTTAGCAACGAACAGTGGAACCATTTGTGGACTTGTAAGTTCTTAATTTTTTACAGATTTAAACTGTACTACTACTATATTAAATAAAAGTTAAATTAAATTTTGTGTCCAGTAGGTTTTACTTGCGATTTAAAGACCAAAAAGTGCTGATTTCAAATTGTATTGGTCAAATTGTTCCTTGTTTGAATTTGCTTTGATTTAAAATTTAATATATATATATTTTTATATATATATATCCTTTAACAATGATGTGATTTTCATAAATTATGTGTTAAAATTTTCATTATAGTAGGTTTTATGTCTGGAACTAAAAATACTCTACGCCTATCTACTAATTATACTAATGGGTTAGGGATTATGAAGGCTTAATTTAGATGGAATGCACCCACATTTACGTGGAGGGAGAGTGTAAAACCATTTAGGCGAACCTCCCTTAGTGGACCTGAACGATATCGAACCCCGATCTCCCCTTCTCCGGCAGTCTAGTCAATTTGATCTTAAGGGCCATAATACAAATTTATATCACTGAGGGAACCGCATTAAAACAAAATCAATAGTTTCACTATTTTAAGTAAAACAACTTTGAATTAGTAACTTTTTAAATACAAAAATAAATTAAAGACATTTAATAATAAAATTCTCACTATTTTTTACCATAAGCTATTTCAATTCCTACTAAGCATTCTTTTTTTAACTGACCCTCTGAACGATTTTGAATTTGATAAAATTAAAAGTACAGCAATGTATTTATTTATGACAAATTTATTTAAAATATCTGCAATTTTTTTATGGGAAAATCTTTATTTGAAGATAATATTTTTTTAGCGAAAGTGACTGCAAAACCTTTACCTTTCAAAAGTAGGGCTATAAAGAAAAACCCACGGTATATCTTAACCTGCAGTGTGAAAGAAGCGTTATAGCCTGGGAGCAGGGGACGAAAAAAATAAATAGTAACCATCCAATTTTCTAAAAATCTATTCTCTATGGCAAAATTCCAAATTTCAGGTTTTTACAAACTTTGCTAATGAATAATCGTTATTAGCTCGAAAGCGCGAGTTTGTGAAATGAATCTGATAGTCCCTCTCCTATCCCCCCCCCTCCTAGCCTTAACCCATTCATAACAGCGGCAGTGTTTCATCTGGACAGGAAGGGGGCGGGTCCGGGAGGCTACTTTGCTCCGCACAACTACCGTGTTGCTTACACTCTGTCGGGATTAAAACTAGACCTGTTACCAACAGAGCTCGAGAACATTCTAGTCCAATAGGCGCTCGTCTCACTAGTGATGTGAAAAAAGTATCGATTCTTTATTAATATCAATATTTTCTTTTCGATACTAGTACAAGTCATTCATGATCTAAGTTTACTTGGATGACAGCTCAAAAAGTTACTAGAAATAATTGTCCCTAATATATCCCTGACAACACTTTGGATCACTGTAATGAAAACAGATGGTAATATATGAATGTGATAGTTAACCACAGTCATTTTGGCCAGTCTTATTTATATATTTATTTGAGGTCGGACATAGAGCTTATTTATCATTTTATTCCACTTAAAGAAATTATTGTTCACAGCACTTTCACAAAAGGTCAAACGAAAATAGCTTCAAAATGGCGACCCATGAATTTAAGCCATGTGATTGAACATGCCAGAAATAAGTTCTTTATGATGATGGAAATATTTTATTCGGTTAAATATTTTGAAATACGATAAAATAAATATGAAATAATTTATTATATATATATTAAAAAAAGACAAGTATTTTCTCTTTTACAAGTAAATATGATGCCTGTATTAAAAGGGATTGGTGTATTAACTAATATTAAACATAACCAATAACGTTCCAAAACGAAGACTAAGTACTTTTAATTATGTATAAAATATTGTTTCGAGTTGGATGAAAAGCTATTATTTAAAGTAATGAAATATAATGAGAAAACTTAAGTTTACGTTATTTTAAATTTAAAATATAATAGGTAATTAAAAAACTTAATATCTATAACAGAAGAGTGATATTTTACAAGAGTTGGTAACCCAAAACTTAAACATTTGATTTTTGAACTGTCATCCAAGTATAAACCTCTCATGAAGACTATTTTTTACCCGATACTCCGGTATCGGATTGGTACCGATAGAAACCACCTTGTTGTCATCTTCACTAAGGCTGGGATTAAATGTTTACTTACTATGGTTAAAGAAGGGTACAAAATAGAGTGAATAAATATATCACTAATAATATTTAGCTATTAAATAACTTTCCGTCAGCTACATTTTCATAGACATTTTGAAAGCTGGTATGGTAAAACGTTTTATAATTTACATTATACAATACTATCTATCATACCTTCCACGTTCCAAAACATAATAAATATGCGATAGACCTAAACTATAATATGGTTAAATCATTATAATTGTCAGTGTTAAAATAAATATTAAAATACAATTATTATGCTGCAAGAGTTGAAATAATTGTTATTATTATTCCTACAAGATAAAAAGAATATTAAAAATACCCACCTAAACTATAATTTTATAGTAAGCCTAATTTCGAACACCAATATCGATTTAAAGTAGACCTACTAAAATTTTATACTCTAAAAATATGTTTTATTTGAGTGATTTACTAACGATAAAGTTACTCTCTTTAGTGGCCGAACGCCCTAAACTATAGATTCTAGAGCAGTGATCTTTCAACCTTTTTTGAATCAAGGGCCACTTTTTCCCCAGCTAAAGTGTTGCGGGCCACACCTTACATAAAACATATTACACACAATCTAATATTCCAATTTCATGTTTGTAAATATGTATTCAATGTAATTTGGCCATACTGTTAAAATAACCTAAAATCCAAAACAAATCATGGTAAAAATGTGAAAATTAAAGTTTAAAACTAAGTTTATTTAATACAAAATAAATTTTTACCCATATAAAAAGGTGTTGTTAAAATGTTTTCGGGTCTAATTTTAATGAGACACTTGACACTGCTTTTTATTAACTAATTTTTCAATATTGGCTTTAATGCTAGATGTACTAGTTCGAAGGGAGCTTTCTAAGTGGGCGTCAGTCAGTCAGTTTCTCAATTTAGACTACCCAATGCTCATCCTTGAGAAAGGTTGTTCACATCTGTAGGTACTACCAAAGAGTGATGCTGTTAGCAGAGCATGAGTTCGGAGATTTGGAAATTGTTTTCCTTCAACATATTTTGAGTAAAATGTCAAAAGATCTACATTCATATATTTCTCTTTTAAATCTGTATTACACTGCAACTCAATAAGATCCATTTGCACATTGCTCGGCACGTCCTCAACATCAACATTATATGGAGTGGAAAATATGTAGAACAATTTTTCATTGGATTTGGAAATCTTGGAAACGCGTATCAAAATCGGACCTTAGATCTCCGAGTGCGGTAATCTATTTTTCGTTGTTATGAAATTCACATTGGGATAATGTTGAAAAGGGATTTAATTCACCTTTTTGTAGTTGAACTTCCCACAGACGAAGTTTGTTTTCAAATGCCTTCACTTGGTAAAAGAGGTTATGTATCAAACTGTTCATACCTTGTAGTCGTATGTTCAGGTCATTTAGGTGCATAGAGATATCAGTAAGATATGCAAAATCAGCCATCCATTCAGGGTCGTTGAACTGCCCTTACTTGCCATGAATTCACANTTGTTTTCAAATGCCTTCACTTGGTAAAAGAGGTTATGTATCAAACTGTTCATACCTTGTAGTCGTATGTTCAGGTCATTTAGGTGCATAGAGATATCAGTAAGATATGCAAAATCAGCCATCCATTCAGGGTCGTTGAACTGCCCTTACTTGCCATGAATTCACAAATTTCTTCTTTCAGGTCGAAAACTCTCTTCAGTACCTTACCTCTACTGAGCCAGCGAACCTCTGTGTAATAGAGTACATCACCATATTCTGAGTCCATATCCTTAAGGAATGTATTAGATGTCCTGTGGTTCAATCCTTGGGATCTGATGAAGTTTACTATTTTTGTTATATCTTTCATAACATCTTTGAAGCACACACTTTTAGCGCACAAGTTTTCTTGGTGTATAATGCAATGATATTGTATGAAGTCGCCATTTTGACACGTAGCAGTACTAGATTTTTTTCGTATTAGTGCCACAACACCTTCATTTTTCCCTACCATTGCAGGAGCTCCGTCAGTAACTGCTCCGGAAAGATTGCTCAACTGTAGATCGTATCACTTCAAATTTGAAGAGACAGCATTAAAAATATCACTGCCTCTAGTAGTGCCCCTCACTGGAAAAAGAGCGGCCATTTATTCTGTTATGGTAAAGTCATTGTGAATTCCCCTGATAAAAATAGCCAACTGGGCAGTGTCTGTAATGTTAGTACTCTCATCAAGGGCCACTAAAATAAAACACAAACTGAGAAGCACGTTCTTTAAGTGTACTCTCAATATCGCTCTCTAATTCTTCACGCCTTCTGGCCACAGTTTACTCCTGACAAACTAACTTTTGAAAACAAATGTTTTTGTGATGGACACAGAACTTCAGCTGCCGAATCCATACACTCCTTTATAAATTAGACATCTATAAATGGCTTTGATTTCGAAGCTATTTTCTCAGATATAATATAACTTGCCCTAACACTTATTCACTTTTAAAATTTTGCTTCTTAAATAACGTTTGTTGACAATGCAGTTTTTTCTTCAAATCGGCCACTTTATCTGATCTCACTTGCCCTTTAACTGAATCAATTTTAGATAAGTACTTAGAGTAGTAGTGCCGTTTTAATTTGTACTCCTTCAACACAGCTACCGTGTCATTACATGGCAAACAAACTGGTTTCTCTTTAATATTTACAAAAATAATACAAGTCCGTCCACTTCTCGTTGAACACCCTTACCTCTTCCCTAATTTTTCGCTTTTTGCTTGTGCTTGCAGCCATTGTTAAAAAACTTAATACGAAAAGTAATATACCAAACAAAGTACAAACAACACCTACACCACAAAAGACTGACGCGTACTGAGAGAGGAGGGAGTGAGGGTAGCTGGAAGTCAGCCAGATGTTTGACCTTGAGTTTCAGTGTTTTCACGTGTTGCATAAGTATCGCGAGGATTCCCAGTTAGAGGATTTGGGTCTCAGTATTGCCACATGCTGGATAAGCATCACGAAAATTCCCAGATTAGAGTTTAAGTTCTAAAAAAAAATCTTACAGAATTTTCAAGCAGAAAAATTGTTGTATGTAAAATTGGTCCGTGGGCCGCATAAAATTACTCAGTGGGCTGCAAGTGGCCGGCGGGCCGCGTGTTGAAGACCACTGTTCTAGAGTGTCATTTTCGTGATAGACTGGTCTGAAAATGACGGGAAAATCGGCGTTCGAATTCCAGTCACGTCTACTGAGCGTGATTTTTCCTAAATGGTTTCCCATTCTCCTTCTAAGCAAATGCGGGTAGATTATCCTAAAATACTTCCACATCCCTATCCTATAAGAGTGTGTGTGTACAACATGAACAGTTAGTAAAACGTGGTTATAGAAAAAATGTAAAACGTGGTTATATTATTATTATTATTATTATTATTATTATTATTATTATTAGGACCGCGTCTTACTACCCGTTCGGGTTACACGCACTTACGCTAATGTGTAATGGTAGGGTGATTGTGAGATGAAATGAAGGACCTACAGTATGAAGGACCTACAGTTTAACGTGGAATCCGAACCACGGTGGAGACCTGGCATTCCCCACATTCACAAGAATTCTTGTCAGAGGTGAACGTGGTTATAGAAAAAATGTATAAAGTTTAACTAAATGTTATCAAATAATTTCTTCCTTATGGGGTACTGTATAACGTATCTTTACATTACTATTAAATTAACTAAGAATGTAAATAATTTGTAATATTTTAATTTCGTCAATGTGACAACATGAATTTCCAGCTAACAAATAACGGGCTTCCTATTAAAATCAGACTGTAGCTTAGGTAGATAATAAGCTCAAACCAGACCACACATCGTGGTGTGGTTTTCTGTCTTATACGTTAAAAAACACAGTATAATTGATACCAATAAAACAATTCCTTCATATTAAAAAAAATACATTAGAAATAATTATTTTAAGATTAAAAAACTACCATACTGAGCCTTCGTTGTTTTTAAATTAAACACGCAAAAAACAAAACCGCATAAAGTTTTTGGTTCGAGAGTAATTTTATTTAACTAATTTGACAGCTAATCGGCCGTGAGATGTGAAGTAAAATATCCTTTCACTGTGGCAGTTCTGAAGCTACAAAACAACTAAAACAATCCTCAATTATCTAAGATATTTATGTTGCCATCTTGTTAAAATATGACCTGATGACTATGAGGAACACTAAATACAGTGGCTGCACGTGATATTTATTTTTGGTGGGGCACACAGTGTGGTGGAATCCCAAAAACGTGGTCAAAAGTCCAAAAAGAAGTTTTAAATTAAGAGGTTTTGAATCATTCAATTGGGTACGATGACAGTTTAGACATCGAATATCAGGTAGGCCTAGATACTTTTCTACATGTGTCGTGAGCTCAAGACGCTCAAGAAGTGTCGGAATAGTGCCGAGAAGTGTCGCTCGTTTGAAGGCTCGTTTGTATAGTGGACCAATTTCAATCTCTTTTAAAATTGAAAATCCTCTTGAAAGTAAGTAGAATTTAACCATATATTGCGATAACGCTTATTACATTAATGTAGTATATTAATTAACCAACACCCCGTTTTTTAAATATCAATAAATATTCTGCAAAAACTATTAAACATGTAAATAGTTATGATTCCCATAGACTCAGGTGTAAAAACTATTGGGGCATGTAGTTAATACTATCAGCTAACAAAATCAACCAGAGTTAGCTGCCAATAGGTGCCAATCTGGTTTTTATACTAATTCGAAAGCCTAACCAGCAAGTTCGCATGCAGTGATCAGTTTGAAAAGTGTCTAGTAGTATTACGATCGCCTGTCAATTGAATAATATTTTGATTCCTTATGTACATATGAGAATCTTATACGTTATTCCAGAAGTATATGAACATGGTAAAAATTCTAGCATTTAGCGTACAAGAATGAATTGAAGAAATGGCAATTGCGCACTACAGAAGAAAATGATGCTGGAAGGAAACGGAAAAAAATTATACAGAAGACTTTCCGTACAAAATTAGGCCTCATAGTCAACTAACTAAAAGCTAAATTCGGAAGCTCGAATGATGGAAACACAGCTATTTTTTTTTTCAAAAACTCGAATGCATCTGCTCAGATAACTGGAGTTGACAAAAAAAATGATTAATAAGTTCCATGTCATACTGCAGGCACTGTCAAGTGGGCATGAAATAAATACAAAAACTTTTTAAAAATATGCCTTTGATACAGCTAGAAAGTTTGTCGAATTGTGTCCGTGGTATTATATGCCCATTCTAATCCATAAAATTTTAAATCGTGGAGAACCTGTAATTTCTGCGGCAATATTACCTGTCGGGCAAATGTCCGAAGACGCCCGAGAAGCGGCAAATAAAATGATAAAAAGGGCCATCGAGAATTTTTCACGGAAGAATTCACGTGTTAACATGATGCAAGATGGCTTCTTAAGGCTCATCGTGACATCTGAACATTATATCTCATGTCTGAGGAAATTGCCGCAGAGAAAATTAATATCACTCACACCTGAGGCAGTATAATTCTTGATACAACCTACAACAATGCCAATAAATGATGATCCAGATAATTCTGACGAATCTGATAAAAGAAAATGATATGTTTATTGACAACTATTATAATGTAGTTAGTGAATTTTTATTTTTAACTTTATATTTTTTGGAATTTTGACATCAGATTTGTAATCAATGACGTTAAAACTCCCATTATATCAAGTTTTTATTAAATTCAATCTTTTTTTACTTTAATGCCCACCATATTTAGTCCTTTTTTTAAAAAAAATTTGGGCTTCAGATTTGTAATCAGCTATCTCAAAAACTTCCATACATCAAGTTTCGATTAAATTTGATAACGTTTTTACTTTCACGTCCGCCATTTTTCTAAAAAATGTGTCTACAGATTCGTAACCAACGACCTCACAAACTTCATTATACTAAATTTTATAAGAATCAAAGTACGCCTTCATATTTTGGCCACATTTTTGGGATTCCACCCCACTGTGGGACAGGTCAAAGCTTACCGGTGATTTTTTTTTTTCTCGCCACTTGTTAACATATTAAATTAAATTTATTTTAGTTTTCTTGTTTTTAAAAATCCTTAGAATTACAAAATCACTAAATAAATCTAAAAATAAAAATAATAAAATAATACAAGTTTTGAATTATACGAAAACGAAGTTACCCAGGGTACAATGCCTGCTAAGGGTGGACCTGACTGTACGCTTTTCACTATTCGCTATTATTAGCTAAGGATTAATATAAACACAAAAACTAACTATTTTTAACTATCCATATATATGTCATACTAAATGTATTTATTAAACAAATCGGGGGCAAAATTAGTCCAATACTAAAGTCTTACTTTAGGAATTGTTCCTAAAAATCATGGACTGGTCACATTATATAACCTTCTCGATAATTCTTCCTATAGTGATACTACAACCATCAAGATTTAAAAATAGTGCAGTTCACTACAACTTCATAAAACATAGTCTTGCTAAAAAAAAAACTAGCACCCGTTCAGGCTATACGCTTATGTACTAATTACGCTAGTGGCTTTATGGTCATTAAGGTTACATTTAAAGGAAGTTTACCCGCACTGACGTGGAGGGAGAGTGGAAAAACCACCCCCAGTAGACCCGACCTAGATTCGAACTTTGATCTCCCCATCATCGGCAATCTAATCTACTACGAGAGTGGCACCTTAAAACAAGTGACCACCGAAGCGGGTAGCCTTGCTATTATTCTCTAAAATAGTGTTTGATTTTTTAAATGATTTTTTTTTGTTGGTGCCGTCACTTCCGTCTACGCTGTGTGAATGAGTGTCGACCAAAGAATGAATGGCTTACAAACCACTCGTGATTGGAATATTTCAGTCTACCAAGCATGGGAACTATTGCTAGTATGGGAACTATTGCTAGCATGCAGACTACATGGTGCGCATTCCTTTACAAACATGTTTTGACTCCCAAGTCGTTTAGAGTCCATTAAGGACCAGTTTACCATCTCGTGCATCAACTTTTTAACATTTCATAACAGTAATTTTTTTTTCAAAGACCATCCCGTGTGTCAACTTAAAGATATCGTGAAAGTGGTGGGGTTTTTTTCGTTACTACAAGACCGAGCGATTTTCATTTATTGTAAATATTGCAATTTACAATAAAAGATTAAAACTTATTTCGCTCAAGTGTTTGGAGTAGTAAGCCTCCTACAAAAAATAAATATTATTTACAGATGTATTCAACTACCGTCGTAAGCTTGTTTGTGTTTATATTTAAGTTTAAGATACCCTTTTACATAATATTTAAAAAAAATCTAAGGTATTTAGTTTTTTAGTATTATATTTATAATGATAAAGTAAGATATTTAATGCTATCTTCCATGAGTATTATAGCAACTATTGTGATACTTTTAAGAGTATTTTAGATTACTTCAGGGCTAAAGTGAGTGTTAATAAAATTTATGTCTGTTGAAGCTATCAAGTGGGTGTCTATACATGTCTGTTGGAGTGGTCAAGTGGGGGTTGATACATGTCTGTTAAAGCAGTCAAGTGGGGGTTGATACATGTCTGTTGAAGCTGTCAAGTGAGGGTTGATACATGTCTGTTGAAGCTGTCAAGTGAGGGTTGATAAATGTCTATTAAAGCAGTCAAGTGGGGGTTGATACATGTCTGTTGAAGCAGTCAAGTGGGGGTTGATACATGTCTGTTGAAGCAGTCAAATGGGGGTTGATACATGTCTGTTGAAGATGTCAAGTGAGTGTTGATACATGTCTGTTAAAGCAGTCAAGTGGGGGTTGATACATTTCTGTTGAAGCAGTCAAGTGGGGGTTGATACATGTCTGTTAAAGCAGTCAAGTGGGGGTTGATACATGTCTGTTAAAGCAGTCAAGTGGGGGTTGATACATGTCTGTTGAAGTGGTCGTGAGTGTTGATACATGTCTGTTGAAGTGGTCGTGAGTGTTGATACATGTCTGTTGAAGTGGTCGTGAGTATTGATACATGTCTGTTGAAGTAGTCAAGTGGGGGTTGATACATGTCTGTTGAAGATGTCAAGTGAGTGTTGATACATGTCTGTTTAATCAGTATTAATATATATCAGGAATTAATAAAAAAACAAAAAATGACCGTATGCCGTTATTGTGGATTATTATTTATTAGTTAGCATCGAGTCTTACTACCCGTTTGGATTATATGCTTAAGTACTAATTATGCTAATAGATTAGGAATTGGGAAGGTTGAATTTAGAGGAAGTGAACCTACATTTGTGTGGAGGGAGGGTGGAAACCTATTTAAGAAAACCACCTCCATTCACCAGATTTGAGCCTCGATCTCCCCGTCCCCGGCAGTCTAGCTCAACACGAATATAGCGCGTTAGCCAACTATGCCACCAAGGCGGGTGAGTTTTTGAAGAGTATTATCTAATATTATGTGTACATAATACTCACACATTGAGCAAAAAAAACCTGCTATCTAAAACTATGCTTCGTTAGCTAATTATAGATATTAGCATGGCCCTTAGCCTAGTTTACTGGTAATAGGTAGGTCAGGTTTAGAATCCCGGTGGGATATATTGAGAGTGGATTTTACTACAGGGTTTTCCACTCTCCCACCACAAAAACGCGGGTACATTTTCTCTAGATTATATCGTCCTGCTCGCTACAATAGCGTAATATATGTGCGTGTAGCCCAAACGGGTAGTCAAACGCGGTGGTGAAAAAACTAGTTTACAACGGGAAAACTGAAATAAAAAAATTGCTATCTTGTCTGTCGTGATCTTTTTTTATTTTATTTTTGTAGTACGTTAAGTACATGAGGGTCGGACTACTCTTCCCATCATGCTCAGGAAGGTCACGTGGTATGTCGGCGTCTGACAGGCTTTCTATTCAACAAGCAAGCCCCCCACCCAGCCGCCATATTTGTGTGTCTAGGCAGGTGAAGAAAACAACGCTCGAGGCAGACTGGTTAGGCTGGGTTAGGTTAGGGGGATAAGGTATTATAAAAGATTCGGTTAATGCAAAACGTATTTGTATTTTTTTACAGCAGAGTAATCGGGAAGAAGGCTGGGGGGGATGGAGGGTTGAAATGGAAGAACAGTAAGGGATGTAGTTTTAAGACGGCTAAAAGAAGGATCATCCAAGTAAAGTGCCCTACACACACATACACACACACACGAACTTGTCGGGACAACAAATTGGAAGCGAGCCTCAACACTGCCCGACTAGCAGTCCAATTTGTCACTAGCTATCGTGGTCTCAGAACGAACGAACGCTACGCCTCCATCTCTCTCAAAATACCAAAAAATTAGAATCGCGTTAACATAACTATCAATTCATAAAAATATTGCAAGACAAAAGGTATATAATTATACATTATTATCTATCATGTAAAATAGACAAATACCAATTTTGAACAAAATAGTTATAGGCTTAGCTATTATTAAATTATTTTTTTTAAATCAACCTATTTAAAATAATATATTTTAATAAAAATATATATATAATTATGTACATACATATTACTTATGTAGAAAGGTTACTTTATCCATTCTGAACAAAATCATTGGGGCCATTCTTGAGATATATATTAAAAAAAGAACGTCATAACTAAACTGACATTAAATGGGGGTTTTCCCCTGAAAACTAAGTATACAATTTTATCTGTCATGTCCAATCCTTCACAGATATACATTTTTGAACGAATTTTTTAAAGCTATTTTCAAAATAATTCTAATAAATTTTTTTATTGATCATTAAACTACCCTTAAACAAATTTTTACCCAAAAACCCAGTACAAAGTGTTGTTTGAAAGTTCAAACACTCTCTTAATATCCATTTTAATAATATCATTAAAGCTATTTTGTAAATAATAATAATAATCTGAAGAAATCACTTATTAGTACATTACCCTTAATTTAAGGGCTAGGGTTACAATTTATATTTAAATTAAATATAAATATTAAGTGTGAGCTAAATCTATCAAAAGTTTCAAATTTGTGGCCAGGGACAAACAGACAGATTGAAAAATCCAATTTTTTGGGGTTCGGGGCCACATAAAACGTAGATATTCATCATAATCTCTAGGTCGATAACTTTCATGAGTGCAATATTTTCTCGTTAGATGAGAAAGCCAAATAAATTAATCGAGGTTAAATAATTTATCCATACAAGATGAAGAAGCATTCCTAGCTCTAAACCAACTGAATGTTCTTTTTTCCATATCCTTGCTGGTGTAGTTAGTTTTAGGGTGTACACGTGAATCTTGAATTGTTTTAAAATAACATTTTTTTGAAGAAAATCAATTTGTACCTATTGATTAACAACTTTTAGTTCTAAAATAAACATTGTTTGGAACCTTCCTAAATAATATCATTGGTAGAAAAATAACTGACGTATTTATTAAGGTTTCACAAATATAGTATTAACACTTCAAAAAATATTATAGTATTTTTTTTTATTTATCAATGAAAATATTAGAGAAGGTACCAAACAATGTTTATTTTGGAACAAAAGTTTGTTAACCATAAGAGAAGGAATGTTTTCCCAACAAAAATAAATAGAATGTTAAAAATAATTCAACATTCATTTTTACACTCTCAAAATCCATCCTTCATCCTGTCTTATAAGGTAAGTCACCGTTAACTATTATCATTTAAACACGGGCTATTAGAGTCCAATTTTTATAGAAAGAATCTAATCTGACAGGTATAAAAGTTACTATATATACCTAATTTCAGGTATTTATATGTCAATACATACTATCCCCAGCTATCACAGCCATTATCGGTACTTATATAATAAAATAACACTTATAAAATATCGGAAGTGTTATCAATTTCGGGAGCAAAAGAAGTAAACTTTAAAAGGCCTTTCTTAGGATAATTTGACTATAAAAACTTAATCTAAGTGGTAGAGATGAGGAGAAGGAATATAGGAAGTGCTCAAGGGCGCCCATGTGGAGTTTTCTAAATGAGGGAGATGATTTTAAGTTTCATCTGCTGGGGAAGGGGCAGATTTCAGGAATTTAACCTTGTAGGAGGGAATTTTAGCGCATCGGAACATAATTCTGAGTTTCAAGAACCAATTTACATAAAAAAAGTTTTTGAAATATTTACAAAAAATAAAATAGAGTTGTAGGTGAACCCAATGAAAATTATATTTTTCTCAAGTTTATCGAACAGATTAAAATGTAAAGAAAGCTGTTGAAGAGGGAATGGGATAAAATCTACATTATATCACTTTTGCCCCCCATGCTAATTAATTGTTAACTCAGATTTTTCGTGCTGCGCCTCACTAACTGTTCGGGTTATACGTCTATGTACTAATCACACTAATGTGTTGGGGATTATGAAAGCTTAATTTAGAGGAAATGCACCCGCATTTGTCTTATGTGAGAGTGGAAAACAATTTCGGAAAAAACTCAGGGCACCCGATTGGGATCAAACCCCGATATCCCCGTCTTCGGCAGTATAGTCCAACACGAGAGTAGCGCGTTAAACCACGTGGCGGTTAACTCTGATAGTTATTATTATTATTAGCACCGCGTCTTACTACCCGTTCGGGTTATACGCACTTACGCTAATGTGTAATGGTAGGGTGATTATGAGATGAAATGAAGGACCTACAGTTTAACGTGGGATCCGAACCACGGTGGAGGCCTGGCATTAACTCGGTTAGTGACGATTCAAAGTTGTTAGTAGCAAATCGCAACCAAATACACAATTATATTTTTTTCCTAAAAACTAACAAGAAATAAATAATATTGTGAAAAGGGGTAATAGAGACCCCCTTATCACCCATTTATCGGCGCCCATGGTGAAGTGTGCTCCCTCATTGGTTTGGAGAGAGGATAGTAAAACCTTCTCCAATGCCCCCTGTCTGAATTATCGGCTCATCATGTTGTGAAATGTGAGTTAAACGCCATAGACTGCGTGGTCACAAGTGTGGGTCTAAAACCTGACGACATTTTACAGTAAACGCATGGGATTGCGCCCGCGCAAGGATCAGTAAACATAGACAAATAAGGAGTTTCCTCAACCCGCGCCACTTTATGAGAGTTCGGCAAGGTCGGATTACGCCCCCCTCCACGCTTTTGATTGAAATGTTTACCCTCTTTTAAACAACACTTTAAATGCATATCTTCAATATGAAACTGTGTTTAAGACATCAGTTGAGCTGGTAATTATATAAAAACTGTTATTAAACACAAACAATGTTATTCTGAAAATTGAACAAATGACACCTAGGTACGGGACGATTCTTGAATAGCTCAGTGGTTAGAGCATTGACTTACTAAGCCAAGTCTCCCGGGTTCGATTCCCGTGTCCAGGTGTCATTTTTAAATTTTCAGAATATGATATCTTGATGGAGAATTCCTCATTTAAAAGCATAAACAATAGCTTCGGCTATTTGAATCAAAAAACTGTTAGCATTCATTAATAAAAATCTCGAAAACATTTCTGTCCTACTGTTACTGTTAGTAAAATTTTGGAAATATTTGTTTATTACGTGAATTATGCCTAAACATAATCCATCTTTATTAATTTAATTTAAACACATTAAAAATAATTAGCAATGTGTCTTACTTATTAATTGTACAGGTTATACGCATGTGTACTAATTACGATGATGAGTTAGGGATGAGTAAGGTTGAATTAATAGGAAATGCACCTGCATTCACATGGAAGAGTGGAAATTCATTTATGAAAAAAAAAATTCAGTACATTCGACCGGGATTCGAACTAGAATCTCTCCGTCATTGCCAATTTAGTCTAACACGATTGGTACGCCTCAGATCAGGGTGGTTCAAACATTCTGCACTCAAGTCCTCACTTGAATATTGATTGTCGTGATTAAACCTCACTATCAAAATAAATTTCAAACACGCTTTTATGATCTGATAAAAAAAAAGTTTGCATGGATACAATATTATCTGAAATACTTTTTGTAATAGTTGTTTATAGAATCTAAATAAATCTCTAGAAGTTACCCATAAAATGTTATTTTTACATTGGCTCTACAATTGATTACGTGAATACTACCTAAAAAAAATATAGAGCAGCGTAAGATACTATGCACACCAAAAAATACAAGGTGTCCATCATGAAACTCTACTGTACCAAACAGTGTGTGCTTAAAATGTTGGTGTCTTATGGTAATTGGTAGACACCTTGTATAATGTATTTTCCTACAACAGAGATAGTTCAGCTTTTATAGGTGTGAAATACAGGCGAAGATCATTTGTAGATGCTAGTTGTTTTATGTAGTAATTATAGACGTTAATGTTAAGAAACCCCTTACATACAGATGTACAGATTAAAACAGGATATTCGTTTTTATTGTTTCACTTATCAAAGCAAAATATTTATATATTGATTTTAGTCAAGGAGAACTTAAAGTTGGAGAAACATAATTTTGTTCAAAGATTTAACGTTGCAGTGCCTCACCCAAATCCCCTCGTGCCTCACCGGTGATGTGCACCTAACAGTTGGAGAAACCCTGCTTTAGACCATACGGCCACCGAAGCGGATTCAAATACATAGGACCTACTAAAATAATAACTATTACTCTATAGTAGGCCTACACATATTCATTATTTTTAGCACCGCTATTTGAGTTATATTAGTACGCTAATACTTCAAGGGATTAAGAAGGTTATATTTATAGGAAGTGTCCCCACATTTACGTGGAGGGAGAATGGAAACATTTAGGAAAAACCACCCTCAATACACCCTAACGAGATTCGAACTCCCAATCTCTCTGCTATCAGCGGTCTAGTCTACTAAGAGAGTGGTGAGTTATACCACGCGGCCCTCGAAATGGGTTACATATTAATTAGTAGAATTCAGTCATGTTATGCTCCTTAAATTAAATAATGACAACTGATAAGGGGAAAAAAAAGTTGTAAATCAAACCCGCATACTAATACGTCAGTTATGAAGATAATAAAAAAAAACTGCGTCATGACAATAAAAAACAAACCAGTCCATGGTATGTTTGATCCCACTGCGTCAACACTGTTTCTAACTACGGATGATGCAGGAAAACGAGTGTTTCAATACGGCACGATGACACTATAAACACCTGCATTGCAACCGAGCAATCGCGGTCTGTACGAACCCAACACTGTTTCAACACGACAGCTGCTCGCGAACGACTGACAAAAAGAAGACAATCTTGCCTGCTCCAACTATGCGCGCATGCGCATTGCAGGCGGAACTGACTTCGTCGCTCACGATGTGGGTCACTTGGATCGCCCTTCAGCTACAGTCCAATTACTGTGGAAGGGCCTTTTATAAAATACAAACATATTATTTTGTTGCCAAAATTGATAACATTCTACCATATTAAAAGTGTTTTTTTAGGTATTTATAATATATATCAAAAGTGACAGCTGCATATCACATTAATTGACGTATGAATACGTGAAATTATAGTTTATACCTTTCAGATATATCCCTTCCTAAGAAACTCGGACTGAAACTTTCCCACCACACGTACACCCCATTTATTTGCACAAATTAGAGAAATGTCTTCGATGGTAAAGAGATTTGAGTTCCCGGCGGAGGGGAAAAAAAAAGTTATATTCCTGCGCGGACGCCACATTTTATTGGTGGTGGATGAAGAGGCGTGTATTCAACTTCAGAATGGCGTACAAAATAATGTTATCTGTGCATGGTATGGTTTCTCTGGGTATGAAGATTATTTGGACAACAAATTTAACAAATCTTTATTCAGTTTTTTTTAAAAAGATCACATTTGATACTTTTATTTAAACTTGTGTATCTTAAAATAAAAAAAATCCGTGTCTCACTACTCACTCGGGTGTACACATTTAGATTACACGGTGGATTAGGTTTGAGTAGAGTATAATTTAGTGAAATTATACCTACATTTGTTATAAGTGAAACTATGAATAACCTTCCGTAGTACACTCGCCAGGAATTCGATCCCCGGTCTCCTAGTCACCGGCAAATTAAACCATATGAGCCTAGCATATGAGTCCACCCACCTACCAATGTGGGTCCTTATTAAAAGAAGATCTCTTATATATAAAAAAATGTGTACATTTTTCTTCTCAACAAAAGCATTAGTACATTATATCAATATTGAACTTTTTTTAATTTTTGCTTTTTTTTACTTCAAAATGGGATCTCTTCTTTATATGGTTTAGGTCTTACCCCCCTATTCCACCCCCTTACCCCCCCCACCCCCCGTCGGGGCTATTTGTATATTTACACTAATGGGGCTAGGGGTGAGGGAGATTGAATTTAGTGAAAGTGCTTCTCTTTATTGAGTGTACTATTTGACGAAAAAAATAACTCACTACAAACCATCGGGAAATGAACCTCAACACTGGCAAACCAAACAAGACGAGACTGACGCCTTTCGCGTAGTTATATATTAAGTAATAAAGTTGTTGCCTTGAGTTGCATAATTCTGCTCCCCCCTAATTAAGGGTCATAGCACAGTGTGATCTATAGGGGAAACGGCCATGTAACCCCTCCCCCTCTAATTTTTTTTTGTTAGGTGTGATGTAAGGGAAGCCAAATTAAGGTCAATATTTTTACAATTCTTATGACAAAAAAACAACGGTTTTTGATCAAAATAAATAAAATATTGCTTCACTAGATATTTATTTTATTTTATTTCTACATAATTGTAATAACCTGCATCGGTGGTCACTATAACGCGCCTGTTAAAAATGGATTGCTGAAGATGGGGAGATTGGTGTTCGAATCCCTTTAGGGTCTACTGAGGGTGATTTTTTCTAAATGGTTTCTCACTCTGCCTCAACACAAATTCAGATTACATTTCATATGAACTTTTAACTTTTTAATCCTGACATAAGCGTAATTAATGTATGAATACAAGCCGAACGGGTACTGACACGTGTGTGGGGAGGGGCGGAGGAAGACTGACACGCGTGTGGGGAGGGGCGGAGGAAGACTGACACGTGTGTGGGGAGGGGCGGAGGAAGACTGACACGTGTGTGTGGAGGGGCGGAGGAAGACTGACACGTGTGTGGGGAGGGGCGGAGGAAGACTGACACGCGTGTGTGGAGGGGCGGAGGAAGACTGACACGTGTGTGGGGAGGGGCGGAGGAAGACTGACACGTGTGTGTGGAGGGGCGGAGGAAGACTGACACGTGTGTGTGGAGGGAAGGAAAGGAGTTTATATAGTAATCACATATTTATCAAGGGAACCGCGATATTTGACCAGAAACTATTTAAATTAAGAGAAAAAATTCCTAGTAAAAAACACGTAATGCTCTTGGTAGATATTAAAAAATTGTTGAGATTATTGTGTGTAGAAAATTAAACTAAAAGTATAAACTGAAGTAAAACTTCATCTATTTTGGCCAAAAATTTTTCTTTGCCACAAATAAACACACAAAATGGCGGCTGCCTCGGTCAGCGAGAAAGTATAAATCGTTTTCAGGCTACACGCCTTAAAACACAACGGTCTGTGTCGTTTTCTGGAACTACTTCTCTATTATATCCAAGCTTATACTCCCTTTCGCCCTTAACCTACAACCAACCTTTGTCATGTCAATAAGAAAAAGGGGGGAAAAAACTACGAAATTTCTTAGCTCAGGGTAAAGAGGAAATCTCGCTGCCAGTTCTCAACTATCTTTAAATTTCCTGTTGTCATCTTATAAAAAAATCCCTGTATTTGTCCCATTTTAACACTTTTTTTTCTATTAATAAATCTCAAACTACAGATTTGTTAAGAAAAAAGAACCCTTTTGTAAGCGGTTGACCTAATTTTTGCTTGAACCATATTTTGAAATAACGCATCGTATAAATACATTTAAGGTCTTCAAAAACAAGGTGCTTAGGAAGGTATTTTTTCCCTTCAAGTGGATGGGGCTACTGGAGAGTGGACGGGGTTGCATAATGATGAGTTTCATACCCTGTACTAATCACAAGACATTGTTTGGATAATCAAGCCTCGTAGATTATGGTGGTCAGGACATTTAGCACGAATGGGAGATTCTAGAACCTTTTTCAGGGTACTGACTGTCAAACCCATTGGGAAGAGACCTTTGGAAATACCTAGAAGCAGATGGGAGGATAATATCGGACCTGAAAGAGATGGAGTGTAATGAGGTGGACTGGATAGAACTATCTTAAGATAGAGTTAGGGGCCAACTTTTGTAAGTGCGGCAACGAACTTTTGCGTTCTTAATGCTATTGAGTAAGTATTTATAATTAAATACTGCTCTGTTAAAATTGAACGTCTGCGAGACAATTTCTAGCTTAATGAGTCGGGCCCCTTCCATCCCACAGTGATGTGTACGAGGGGAATGTTGCATGCATGTCCAGTGACGCACGCATACCAAGGCAAGGTTCGAGCAGAAGACCAGCCACACCTATACCTCCATGTGGACACTGGACAAGGAAATGAAAACTTGCCGCCCGCGACGAACGAGCGTTCGGACGCGTCTCTCGACTCCCGACATTCCTCGGAGGGCGAGTTTGGCCATCGGGTCACCTTGACATTGAAAACGGTTATAATCATTTAAATAACCGCTCGTGTACGTGCCTCTAAATTGTTCAACACCTACCTATTAGCGAATTAGTATTAATATTATTATTATTATTATTATTATCATCATCATCATCATCATCACCGCATCTTACTATCCGTTCGGGCTATACTCACGCTAATGTGTAATGGTAGGGTGATTGTGAGATGAAATGGAGGACCTAAAGTTTAACGTAGAATCCGAACCACGGTGGAGATCTGGCACTCTACACATTCCCCAGTTGTAATTAATACACGTCTTGTCAGAGTTGAAGGAAGGGTTTGGTAATCAGATAAATCTGTGCCGGGACCGAAGATTGAACCCCGGACCCCCAGAGAACTAGTAGTTCGCAGCCATTTTCCCTCAATCCCTCCACCCCAGTACCTAATATTTGTTTGACATTCGTTAAAAAATCATCCTACTTTTTATTATTAACACATTATTATTGCTGTAATCTCCATCAAAGCTCAAACGACCCCTTACAATTTACCGTCCCCTTGAAAACCAAAACCACTCCTTGGGGAGGTGGAATTGCCCTGGTTGGGAAACGCTGGTCTGAGGCGTCATCACTCCCACAATAGACTAGACTACAGGTGACTGGGAGGAGTTCTATCCCGGTCGGGTGTACTAAGGGTGTTATTTTTATAAATCGTTTCCTAATCTCCCTCCACGCAAGTGCGGGTACACATCCTCTTTCAGATCAATCTAGTACATAGACGTATAACCTGAATGGGTAGTAAGACGTGTTGCTAAAATAAAATAAAATGGGGACCTGTCCACTACTCTGGTTGTGCTAAGCATGAAAATGTGTAGAGTCAATAGGAACAAATCATGGTTCCAAAATGTAGATTGGCTCATGGACCAAAGGGTATTTAGGAAAATGTTAGCCCCGCCCCCATAGTCTGACAAGGGGTACGTCATGGCCTACCAGGGGTATCCTGTGACCCACCAAGGGGCATCACATTGCCTATCAGGATTATCCTGTGACCCACCAAAGGGTTATCACGAGGCCTACCGGTATCCTGTGCCCCACCAAAGGGTATCCTGTGCCCCACCAAGGGGTATCACGTGGCCTACCAGGGGTATCCTGTTTCACACCAAGGGGTATCACGTGACTAGGTATGTGGTATCGAAAAAAAAAATCTATACTGTACCCGTTAAAAGAATCAGAGGAAAAATATCGATACCGTGCTAGTATCGAACGAAAAGTATCGATAACAGTAAGTATCGGAATCGAAATTTTAATCTGAATTTTTTTTAATCTAGTAATCATAATTTCAACTTTTGCATCATGATTTTATTTTAATATTTATTTAAGCACTGAAAACTACAATTATTTAACCATATTATAGTTTACTGTATATTTAGGTCTATCACGTCTATGCTGTGTGTTGGAACTTGGAAGATAGATAGATAGATAGATAGATATTATAAATAGGTGCAATTTTTAACTACATTGGTCGTTTATATGTCTTATCAAGATCGATTATTAACTATTGACAAATAATAGAATAATGGACACCCTGCCCTGCTTCATTTGTCTTAAACAAAACACAAACTTTTCTACTTTGTCTGTTTGGGGCGCCCTTTAGTTGACTGAGTTCATTGAGCTGTACCAAAGCTTATTTTGTTTAGTTTGTGATGACCTTGCTCATTGATAAAGGAAGGGGTAGTAGATTGTTCGCCATTCGTCCCGTCGCCGGCCAATAATGCATCAGGCTGTATTTATAAAGATGATGGAACAGCTATGAATTATGATTAGCTAAAAGAGATTGAATGCTAGAGTTGCTTCTTCTTGCTTGTCAAGCAGAAAATGAGTGAGAATTGAGAATTAGTGTTATCTGTTCTTCCTTCACAGATCACCACAATAAACATTTAATCCCAGCATGAGTGAAGATGAAACAAGTTGTTCCTTTCGATACTGATCCGATACCGGAGTGTGAGTACTAATAACAGTAGAAGTATCTGGAGGGAAGGGGGAGTATCGAGAAAAAAAGTACTAGTATCGAAAAGAAAATATCTATACATGATCACGAGGCCTACCAAGGGGTATACAGTGTTGGGTCCCTCCACCACTATCGACCGAGTCCAGACTCCACTCCTGCCTCCACTTATGTAGTGCGGTCGACTGCTGCTCCAACATCACCTTCTCTGGCGGCGATCACTGTCGTGGAGTACTATTTGCACCAGGGTTAACTGCTGCTCCAACATCACCTTCTCTGGCGGCGATCACTGTCGACCAGCCTTTAGTTAAGGCTATGTAGACTATATTCACACGATGAATCTCCAAGGTGTCGAGAGACAGTAATAAAAGAAAATTTGTCCTCGTATATAAAACAACTCGCTTTGCTCGTTGTGGGCTCCGCCTCCCAAGACCCAGTTAGTATAAACTAATATAATTCCAGCGTTGTTTTGAACGTTGATATATTCTTACAATTTTGTGATTCTAGCTGTCCCATAAGTGTGTCAGAAAATTAAAAAATGTGTGGGAAAAGTGCAAAATTTAGCTAAAATCAAAAAAATCTAGCTCTGGTGCAATCCGTTTTTTGACATATCTTATCTTTTAGCCCCAAGAGGCCTCCATAGAAAGATCCCCACCGACTTTAAAGTTACTTAATTTTTTTTTTCAGGAGTTAAATTTTTTTTTTTTACTTTTTTGAAACGTTCCCGTTGGTTACAGGTTAGAAGCTATAAGTTAGCAAAATTTCAAGTTTCTAGCTTATCTGTAAGTGGGTAAACAATAATATCAGTGAATGAGTCAGCCGTGTGGCTTTATAGTATAGTAATTGTATCAACAAACCGTTTACTCCTTTATAGGTTACTAAGAAGACACAAACTTATATTTGGGTAAAGTACGTCTTTATAATTTTGGCAAAATTTACTGTAGCTTACATGAAGTGTGCGGCCTTATGAGGAATCCGTGAAGAGACATGTGACCAAATGTTTCCCACCCCTGCGATAGACCCTTCGATTATAGAAGCAGGTAACAAATAAACTCAGTATCATTTCTTCTCAATTCCCATTTATCATCTTCCCATCATTCTTCTTCTTCACATTACACTTTTTTTTTTAAATCTCAGCAATATTCCCTTAGCTTCAGAATAAACACAATAAACACAGAAATAAAAATATTTAGAGTCAAATATTTTTTAACTATATATACTTTTGTTTACGTAAAATATTATTGAACGTGTACATAGCCTTATTAAGGCGGCCGTCTCGGTCATCAAGAAAGTATCAATTGTTATCAGACCAAACGCCTTAAATTACAATGGTCTGTATCATTTTCTGGAACTTTCTCTATATTCTGTCCAAGCTTATACTCCCTATTTCACCCTTCAATTACAACCACCCTTTGTCATTTCAATAAGAAAGAGAGGATAGAAAACTACGAAACTTCTTATCTCAAGGTAAAGAAGAAAGCTCGCTGCTAGTTCTCGAATATCTTAAAATTTTCTGCTGTCAGCCTATCCAAAAATTACTGTTATTGTTAGAGGAAGGTTAAATATAGAACCTTTATGTCAAGCCCAGTCTCACAGCTCTGCAAATATTATTAAAAAGTCGTTGAAAATAAGATAATGTCACATTTTCACACATTTAATTTCTATTAATAAAACTAAAAATATAGGGTTATTAAGGAAAAAGAGCCCTGTTTGACTCGTTTTATTTTATTTTGACGTGAATCATATTTTGAAATAACGCATAGTTGTATTTAAATATTGCGTTATAGCTGAATGTCTACGTGGCAATTTCTCTCTTACCAAGGCGGCCCCCTTAAGACAATTTACGTTATTAAACATCATGACCTAATTTTTTAATCTTAACTAATGCTGCTCATACTGTTTATCATTGATAATACAAGTCATTATTAATAGTTAGAGATAATGGTTTAAAAGTTAAGACGCCTACAATTCGAACCTGTATGTGGTGTAAAAAAAAATATATATATATATATATCACAACATTAATACTAGATTTACGCTATCAAATCAAACTAACACAAAGGAAAAGCTATTATTTTTTGTCCCAAAAAATAGTCAGTTGGCTAACAAGTGTTAAATTTAAAGAATTTTTACTGAAATGAAGTGTGCAAAAATAACGTTATCGGTGTGTATTCTCTTGGGAAAACTTCCAGACTAGAGCTCTTAACTTTTCACACATGATTTATGAGTTTGTTACATAACTTAGTTTTTTGTATACATCTAAATGCTTTTTTCCGAACAAACACAAGACACTGATGTTAGAAAAATAACAAAAAATCAAAATGATTGTGTTCAAACTTTATAAAAACGAATCCACGCCATTAGTTAACTATTATAGAAAATATGAAAAACATCTTAAGAGCAAAGCATACACGAATTCGGTAAAAAATTAGGGTGTCTCCCTACTTAACAAAGGTTCGTGCGTTCGATTCCAGGCATGGCCATAAACTGTATCATTGGTGAATGCAGGGTTTCTTCATTCACAGTTAATAATTAATAACTGGAGGCTGGTTGTTGTGTCTGTTCTAAGTTCAAGGTATTCAGATAGAGGATGTTGGAAACTGCATGGGCCCTCCTGGTACGCGTTGCTCAAGGAATAGCCATTTACATTATTTAAAAAAAAGGTACTGTGTTTGTAAAAACACACGATAGAGGTGGTAATAATAATAATAATAATAATAATAATAATAATAATAATAATAATAATAATAATAATAATAATACAGTGAAATCCCAATAACTCGGCCTGAACGGGACCGGCAGGTGGTCGAATAATACGGAAACAGGATAAGGAGGATATAGATGTGGGGGCGAGCAGAGAAACAAATCGAAATTACTTTAAATATAAGTACAGAATAGGTTTGAAATAGGGGTTGTTAGTAATTACTATTTTTAAGGCTTGACATTATTCTTCGATTAAACAAACACTTTTTTTTTTCTCTTTTCCAAGGCCGTAGTCAGAGTGGGCTTTTGGTGGTTCAAACCCCCCTGAAATTTTATGAACAAGATATATATGGCTTTATTTATGATTCAAACAATATCAAAATTAAGATACAAGTACAAATTAGGGGGCTGTGTTACTAGCCTCCGGCAGTTAGTGGGCTTTGTTGACATGAATTCAGATATCCTCTAGAACTATTTATCATTTAGACTTTTTTTCATACTCTTCCGCCATTGGGGGGATGTGCCCAGGGAATGAAGATACATTACACCACTACTCCCACAATCATCCTCCAGGGAATGAAGATACATTACACCACTACTCCCACAATGATCCTCCAGGGAATGAAGATACACTACACCACTGCTCCCAAAATGATCCTACAGGGAATAAAGATACATTACACTACTGCTCCCAAAATGATCCTCCAGGGAATAAAGATACATTACACCACTGCTCTCACAATGATCCCCCAGGGAATGAAGATACATTACACCACTACTCCCACAATGATCCTCCAGTGAATGAAGATACATTACACCACTACTCCCACAATGATCCTCCAGAGAATAAAGATACATTACACCACTACTCCCACAATGATCCTCCAGGAAATTAAGATTCAGTACACCAATGCTCCCACAATGATCCTCCAGGGAATAAAGATACATTACACCACTACTCCCACAATGATCCTCCAGGAAATGAAGATTCAGTACACCAATGCTCCCACAATCATCCTCCAGGGAATAAAGATACATTACACCACTACTCCCACAATGATCCTCCAGGAAATGAAGATTCAGTACACCAATGCTCCCACAATCATCCTCCAGGGAATAAAGATACATTACACCACTACTCCCACAATGATCCTCCAGGAAATGAAGATTCAGTACACCAATGCTCCCACAATCATCCTCCAGAGAATAAAGATACATTACACCATTGCTCCGAAGGTCGGACTATCCAGACTCTACTGTATTAATAACAACATGTGGGCTACACTGAAAACATGTGTGCCTATTACCTTTCTAGTAACAACAGTATACTGTTCATGCGTATAGTGGGTGCTCAAAACGACCCCCGAGTCTTTAGTGAGAAGTGGCAGACAATAACAACAAAGGTTGTGCAACCAGCGTACAATCTCGCAAGAGATCGTCAATTAGCCGTAGAAATATCTGCGTACCTTAGGCTGAGTCTTTGCTTCATTGTGTGTAGCAACAATGTCCATAATCGGCACCTGTGGTCACGTGACTTAAATGACAGGATCATCGTCTCTGGGTTGTTGTTGATGGAAAGGACGGAGTTTGAAACTCAGCAGGGTGGAATTACGGTGGTTTGTTGGAAGAATCTGTTCTCTACATCAATATCAGCCTTGTTAAATGGTTAAGAGAACTTTTGTGCTTGAATATTTATTGTAGGTACATATTCATTTAAGATTTAAAAATGAAACCTGGACATGGAAATTGAAGCCTGAACCTTCCGTTTAATATTTTAATGCTCTAACCACTAAGGTATTCCGTGTCCAGGTGTCATTTTTCAATTCAAAGAATATTATAGCTAGATACCACTATAATCGTAACTTTAAAAAATGTATAGTAGTTTGGGTATGTAATTGATTAATTTTACGATCAGAAGTTTCAGTTTGTTTATTAAGTTCTAGTATCCGTAGGCCTAATATTTATGGTAATCTTAGTGAAGTGAAGTCTTACTATCCCAAGAGCTGTAGAGTACAAAGAGAACATTCTGAGATGTTGGTAGGCTAGCCGTCCCCGCGTAGGGCTAGGCGCCACTCTTCTGTTGGCAGGGGTTCGGATTCCGCCTTCATTTGTGGCCGTGGCCAGGGCGATTGTGTGACTCACTCACACCCAACTGCTGGCTGTTTTCCATACACACAAACACTCTCTCACCACTAGCTACGTCATCGTTCGCTTGGCATTGGCATTATCTTACCACTTAGAAAATAATCAAGTTGTGGCTTCTTTCTTTGATGGAGCGTCGACGACTGACCTTGCTGCGAAACGTGAAACTCGGATCTCGCAGAGGAGAAAGATGAAGACATGCTAATAGGTGGTCAAACCAGACATATACGAGAGCTGGTTAAACCAATGATGATGACGATTATTAAAAGGTAATATGTCGTACACCCTAGCTCAGTCGGTGGTGTGTGTGCACCAGGTTCGATTCCCAGCGTGACTGAAAATGTGTCTTTAATGAACTGTAAGAAACAGAGTGTTGCGCCTGTTCTTGTATTAAGTTAGTTTGTAAGTCATATTCTGATATAATCAGTGTACTGAGATAGTGAGCCTTGAATACTCCTCAAAGCAGTACCTGATTTACGTATGTAAGCAGTCTTGGAGAGGCATACAATGTGTGTGGGGGGAATAGTAGAGAAGGGTTTAAAGGAAGGGGGGGGCATAAACCCATGCAAACTACATCATAACGTGTTCGAGGAACGGTAAAAACTAAGCAAATTTTAAATTTTACACACCGGTAGTAAAAACAAAGGAAATAGGCTACATGAAGACTCCATAAAAACGCTCATTAAATACAAATTATCCTTGTTTTATTTACAGCAAACATGTCAATAATATTTTTAAAGTCTATTTAATGAAGTATTTCACTTTCCATGTTGAGTAAGGGATATATTATACAATCTTGGTTCATGGTTGTACGGAGCCGGTTTTTTTTTTTTATCAATTTAGTTTTTGAAAATGAGCTTTCCCCAATACAGTTTGACACCATAAGTACTAAATATATTCTTAAAATATTTCATCGTTGGTAAATGTGTCTGTGATAACTAGTTTCTGGTGTTTTGCCATCTAGATTTAATTTGCTGGCGTGTTCTTGAGCATGCTCATATGTTTGACTAATATTCCCTCTTCAAATAAATCTCTCTTTGATTCTACAAATGACTTAAAATGGGAGTGTAGGGGACGCGAGAAAAGGAAACAGTTTTTAATTTTTTTTTATAGCGAAATATTTATTTTTTGCCCGAAATAAATCAAATATTGCTCCAGTAGAAACAAAGAGTTTAATTTTCTTCACACGGTGAAATCAACAGTTTTGGAATATTTGTCGCATTAGATTAGAAACTTTTCAAATGAAGCGAAAAAGTTGTTATTAAATTCCAAGACAGCCTTGACAGATATTCAACAAGTGTTGAGATCAACATGTGTAGGAAATTAAGCTCTATGTTTATACTGGAAAGATATTTTATTAATTTAGATCAAAAGGTTTTGACATAAAAAAAAAACACTCCCCTTTTCTCGCGTCCCATGCACTCTCACTTTAATAGATTTAATTGCTGCTATTTCAGAATGAAGAACCAATTTCTAGCCTTATGGGAGCTCCAGGGCTATTGCCTGCCCTCACCCCCACATCCCTCTTAAAATAGGTACTACTTTTAAAACTATACAGAATACTTTTAATTGCTCATGGCATGACAATGAAAACATATTCAAACCATAACTTAATACCTACTATAATTATAGAGTCGTTCATTGGCCAAGCATTATTTGTCTAAAGACCAATTAACAAAAGATAATTGGCAGCAAAAAATAAAGAAGGTAAGAGGCTGACTAATAGCTTCGCGTGTATGAGCAAGTCTCCACGCTAGTTATTTAAAAATAGAACTGACACCAGCTCTTCATTTCTTTCCTGTGCCAGTGCGAAGAGAGATTTGAGAGATCTGGATTAACTCGTGATGCAAGGTCGACTACGGATGTTTACTTAATGCGTGGGACTCAACATATACACCAGCTTACAAATACGAGCTCATCTAGCTGAATTGAAGCAACGTTGAAATATATTACTGGAATAAGATGCACTCTTTAAAGCACATGTACTTAAAATGGAACGGTTACCTAAACATGTAGCCGGTATCACTAACCACTCAACCCTTCTTGGCACGTGGGCCTGGTGACAGAACTGGTTAATATAGTTAATTATACCCTATTTGCATTTTAGACACAAACCGCAATTAATCACAAAATGTGGCATCACCCACTCCTCCAAGCTTTTCACAAAGGCAAGAACTTTGTTAACGACCAAATTAAGAATGCAAGATAGGAAACAGGAACAGGATGGACAAGTTCATTACATTTAATCAGTCACAGCAATCAAGAAACTTCTCTGGTCTTGCCTCAATTAAAAGAAGCATCCTTACACACAAGTTTATACCTAAGTGGTGTAGAAGTAATATTTTAAAATACAGGTAGTTTACCTTGCTTGGTTCCACCACGGTGCGGCTTAAAAGATATGGCCATAGTGTAATCAGTCAGAGTAAGACTGATTCACTTCGGGGTGAACGTAGTGTATATGCATCGAAACAAAGAGTGCAATATGCGTTGTACAACTATACTTATACTTAACATCGCGTCTTACCACCCGTTCGGGTTATACACTTAAATACTAATTACACTAATGGATTAGGAATTGGGAAGGTTGAATATAAAGCAAATGAACCTGCATTTTTGTGGAGGGAGAATGTAGAACCATTTAGGGAAAAAACCGAGAGAGCTAATCTAGAGTGAAACAGGGAAGGCTGAGCTAGCAAGAAGGCGGTTCCCATGGTTGTTTAATTCATGGTTACCATAGCGACGGCCAATGTTACCGTGATTACCATGGAAACTCACCACCTCCTCAACCTGCCCCATTCTAGTGCACCAGCATGTCTTTTTTACGTGCCTGGAAATAGAATGGATAGATATTCATATCCTGGGTTCACAAGCGAGGGTGGGTGGAAGGGAGGAGAGACGGATGAGAGGTTAGTTTACCGTTATGGCTTCTGAGGGTGGAGGGGGTAGCCATATAAGAGAAGTGAAAATAATGAGAATTGCATCATCATTTGCAGGGAAATTACAATTATAAGTTCCAGGTGTGGTAGGAGGGGGGACGTAGATAGGGGCTGAAAGGGAGGAGCAATATAGGAGGATGGGTACGGGGAGGAGAGGGTAAAATAAATCAAATATTGCTCCAGTAGAAACAAAGAGTTTAATTTTCTTCACACGGTGAGATCAACAGTTCTTGAATATTTGTCAATATTATATTAGCATTTTATGATAAATTTTTTAAATGAATATAGGGGTGGGAAGAGACGAGAAGGAGAGGGGTTGTGTGAAATGGGTTTATCAGGAGGGAGGGTGTGTGGATGGTGGCCATATTCCTTAAGAAAGTGAGTCAATCTCCCTTTATTATCCCTACTATAATTGTAAAAGATCATTTGGCATATCGATTTATAAAATATCAGTAATATAAACCTTTACCTATAACCATTAACGAACATAGCTAAGGAACGGTTTATGATGAGCACTTATTAACCTAATTTCATTTTATCAAAAAATATCTATCCATCTTATATTTAATACATTCTGATGTTTAATTGTTTTTTAGGACTACTGTTTTTTGATTAAAAACTGAATGATCCTAAATAGGCTTAAATTTAACTTATCAATTTACTTTCTTATTTTTACTCAGAACTGTAATTTCACATAGCTTATGTGCAATAATTTTAACATATTACATATTAACTAACTGTTCATCTAATCATTATATTACAAATTCTAATCTAATATTTGAATAAGGCCTATTTTGTTTTTAATAGGAATACTGTAATTATCTCTTTCTCAATTATTATATGTAGTGATCTAATATTCTCACAAGCTCGTTCCTTACATAATATTCTCATGTGTAGTACCCTCTGATTAGTTGCAGTCAATTCTCTCATCAACCCAGTTGAGTTATGTAATGTAAACAGTGAATGCATGCTGCACTAGATTGTCAGTAAACCCAAAAAATTGATTTTGGTGGGATATGAGTTAAATGCGAGACTGGTTTACCTCCAACATGGCGGATAGATAGACCACCTAATATGGTGCCTATTCTTCTAGTCTTCTAGTCTAGCAGGGTGTGAGTTGGACGCGGGACTGGCTTACCTCCAAAATGGTGGACAGATGAACCTAACAAAGCAGTTCAAGCCAGAGTGGTGATGGAATATGTACGGGGCCATGGGATTAAAAGGGGACTGAGGCAAATTTGAGGTATATTTAGAATGTATTATTCCAGGGCTGTACAACACACGACTTACCAACTAACCAATGGTGGCTCATCCATAAGAGCTGCACCACCTCCACAATTCTACATACATGTGGCACCCACACATTTCCTGTACCTCTTCACAAATCCAACTTCTCTTCTCTCTCTTTTATTGTTGCTGGAGCTCGTCCCTGGAATGCTCTTGGTCCAAATATTAAAACTGCTGCCACAATCAAATGCTTTCAGAAGCCATATTATAGTTAATGTTCGATAACTATAATGAAATAAGTTAACTTAAAACTTAATTACATGTGTTTGAATAACAAACTTTGTGTAGTAGTTTAACATTCAAACTATCATTTAGGTTATAGGGCTTGTAGGAAGTACAACTATAAGTTGGATCTCAGCTTGGATATTGCTTTCAGAAACCGTGATTAATAAAATTTAATGTTCGATAGCTATAATGAGATAAGGTCGTTGAAAACCTGGTTACTTTTGTTTGGATGACAAACTTTGTGTAGAAGTCTTACGTTCAAACGATCATTTAGCTACAAGCTAGTAAGAAGTATTATTATTTGAGCCTAAATTGACTTATTTAAAGAAACAAATCATGAATGTTGAACTTATCTATGCTCTTCAAACCTTTTACTAACCCATTTATTTCATTTAACTAATCATACATTGATATCTTATATAATCATAAAAATTAGCGAATGATGTCGAAATGTCACATTGATTTGTATGTGTGCAAGAGAGAAATAGATTCCCGAAAGTTTCCTTCTCTCTTGCACAATGATGTGCAGTAACAGCTCGAAAATTTCATCTGCAGATGTCCATCCAGTTACATTATAGAGATCAATACTGCTGTGTGATGATAGGACTAACCGCAGCAATCCTGGTGTTGAAGAACTCAAGCTGCCAAAAGGAGCGCAACCATTTTATCCTGGAGGTTGAGTGTCTGAGTATATTATTTGTCTGTGCATTAGGCGCATCCTAGTCATAAGACAAAGAAGTCGCGATATTGTGGAGCTCCAAAACTTTTTTCAACTGCTGAAACACAGTTTTATCGTGTGTACACACTTACATTCAAATTTATTGAACACATTATAACGACGAAAAAGTGTTTTGACAATTTGTCGACTTAGAGACAATAATATGCTGTTTTGAATGGAAGGTTTTCATGAGGCTAGGTGGGAGACGCTGAAACTCTGTGAGCTTCTTGGTAAATGAAGGAATGTAGAAGAAGCAGATGGGGAGTGCCCCAGTGTTACCGTAGGATTGGGGCTGCAAGAGTTGCAAAACCCCTCGGCCACCACAGTCTAACTTTGAACTAAATTGTGGGACTGATATTTTTGTTTTAATTTAATTCTGTATTCCTTTCGTGTTTAACTATGTATCTAGTTAATGAATAAATAAATACTGGAACTTGAATATTGTTAATTTATTAACAATTTAATATTTCTCGATTAAGTTCTATTGGAAAAAACTAAACTTACTTTTTTCTAATACATCCATGGGCAATTAATAGTAATTCTGATGTTCAAACAATTTATCCGAATATGAACTCAGAGCACTTGCTTCCTATTCTAAAGTAAATGTGTATTTTAAAATATCATAAGTCTCTAAATTCCAATTAGCATATTTGTTTTGTATGAATTTAATTTATGATATAACATTTACTCAAAGAAAATAAAAGCTGACTTAACTTTTTTAATTAGTCTAATTCTGTGTTCATTTACTGCATATTGATATGTTTATGAATTGTGATATTTTGACTTATCTGTTGATTTTATACATAATTTTATAGATTATAACAAGTTTATTTGATTAATTTTTTTACTACTAACTATAGCGTGTCGTGATTATTAATTAATGTGTTTCCTTTACAATAAGCTTACGACAAGCTGAACGTACAAAACAAAATCAGTATCGTTACCAGTTATGTAGAAAATAAAGAAAACAGATGGAGATTTTTTTTTAACTCTGGCCATGTCACTTTCTTTAAAATATTAATTTTCATTTCATAATTCGTCGAATGACCTTTTTGCTAACAAGCCTTAAAAATTAATTAGTTTTAGAAAATGTTTAAATAAATTTGTTATGATATATATAGTTCTCCATATGACCCCTCTTGCTTCCCAATAAGTTACATCTCCTACCCCTCCCTCTACCTACCTGTATCACTCTATCACCCTGGCAGCACCACCAGTTTTCAAACTCATGAACCGCCACTGTAACTAGCTCTTATAAAAAAAATTAATTTCCGACCCTAGCACCATGAATGTATTTTAGCACCATGTCTTACTAACCGTTCGGGTTATACGCCTATATACTAATTACACTAATGGGTTAGGGATTAAGAAGGATTATTATTATTATTTTGTTTATTAATTAGCACCGCGTCTTACTACCCGTTCGGGTTATACGCTTTAAGTACTAATTACGCTAATGGATTGGGAATTGGGAAGGTTGAACTAGAGGAAGTGAACCCGCATTTGCGTGGAGGAAGAGTGGAAAACCATTTAGGAAAACCACCCCCGGTTCAACCGACCGAGATCCGAACCTCGATCTCCCAGTCCTCGCCGGTCGAGCTCAACACGACTAGCGCGTTAGCCAACTACGCCACCGAGGCGGGTAGATTAAGAAGGATTAACTTACAGGAAATGTACCTGCATTTTCGTGGAAGGAGAGCGGAATACCATTTAGGAAAACCACCCTCAGTGTGCCCGACCAGAATTGAACCCCAATCACTCCGTCTTCGGCAGCTTAGTCCACCACGAGAGTAACGCGTTAGACCACGAGGTCACCGAAACTGGCTAATAGGATGATTTTAGTACAAGTCTCTAGATACCATTGGGAATCAAACCACCGTCCCATATATTTGTAGTCTGTACTTTTCTCACTTAGCTACGGGTACAAGGAATACATACAAAATTATAAAAGCTAAGCACGCGGATTGTGTAACAGACTTTTACTCAGGATAGCAGGTTTGAATCCCTGGAGGAGATTTCCCACTCAACAAATCTTATGCCCATTCATTCGTCAGTAGTTTTCTTAAAATTACTTTCACCAGGGGCGTACGCAGAATTTAATTTCGGGGGAAGGGAGGGGGGGGTGATATAAACTTCAAACCAAGAAATCCAACCCTTTTTATTTTAATATTAAACAGTAAAGCTATATTTACATACACACCTCAAACAATGGCTCATTAAAACTAACAAAATAATATTGACATTAATAGACAGAGAAAAAGCATGACATAAATGCAACACATAATGTCCCTGGTTCCTGTTCCTGTCCGTCACTCTCGTGTTGGACTGGCCTGCTGATGATGGGGAGACCGAGGTTCAAATCCCGGTTAGGTCTATTGAAAGTGATTCTTCTTAAATGGCTTTCCACGCTCCTTCCACGCAAATGCATGTAGATTACCTCTAAAATGCTTCCTTCTCATCCCAACCTCGTTTTAGAAATTATCATTACATGCGTACAACCAGAACAGGTAGTAAGACGCGGTGATAAAAAAAACAATACTTCACACACATTTATTGTACGTGGATCCAGACAACTGAGTGCCAGGACAACTGGGCACCAAAAGTAACCCCACTTTTTTCTTTAAAAAAAACTTTTTTTCTAGTATAATGAAATGCCCTTTTTTCTTTTTAATTAAAAAGTGATTAATAAAAGCAAAAAATACACTCTTTTACTATGGGCAACATCATCTTTTATTTAAATGCTCTTTGTCTTGTATTAATGCATTGCAATAGTTAGGTTAACCTTATAAGTATGAATTAATTAAGTTTTCCCTACTAATATTTTTTTCAAACAACTCCGAAAATGAATATTTACGTAATTTAATAATATATGATGTTGCGCTTAAAAATATGATAAGTTAAAAAAAGAAAAAAGTACATTTTTAGTTTTTACCCATCAATTTAAATTTAAATTGAAGAATTTATGAAAAAAATTGTGCATTTTTTTATATTCTAAAAAAAGTGCATTGCATTATACTAGAAAAAAGTTAATTCGAAAAATAAAATAAATAAGTGCGTTTATTTTTTAGCGTCCAGCTGTCCTGGCGCCCAGTTATCCTAGACCAGTGGTTCCCAACCTTTTGTGGCCCATCTCCCCTTTCTAGAGGTTGACTAACACCTATCGCCCCCTTTTCATTTTCGTTGTATGCCTAATTTTAATTTAAAGTAAAGTGTAAATAATAAAGCAGTTTTATTATTTTAAACAATTTTATTACAGTATATAAAAACAACCAAAGCAGTTTTATCCAGTCACTCTTAAATAAAATAGAAAAAAAAATTAAAATGTACATTTTTTACAGATTTTTTTAAGAACAAAGAAGTGAAATAATTAACTAAGATCATTGACGGTCATTTAAAAAACGAGTACATGTTTTCATTTTTAAATTGGAATCTGGAAGAATTAAGAAAGTTGACAGTTAAACTTTGAAAAAATAAATGAAAGTTTGAAAACTTTGTTATTGTTTTATTTTACCTTTTCAATGGCTGCCTTGTGCTTGGCAGATTTCAGTTAAAGCTGTTCGTCAAGTTCAGGCGCAAGTCTCCTTTGAGGCAAATGTCCAACTTATTTCTGTTTTGTGAGGAGCTGGATAACAGAACTAAATCCTTTTTCAACTAAATATGCTGATGGGAACGAGATGAGAAGTGGTTCAGTTTTTCCCCACAGTTGTGGATAAGTGTCGATAAGCTTCACCCAT
>CABFVZ010003785.1:8587-22505 GCA_902151445.1 Timema monikensis | reverse complement strand
CCCCCCCCCCGTATTAATGTTGACAGCAAAATATATTTTTGTATTTTCTAAAAGGTGCTACATTCGTATTATTATACAAAACATCTCAAATATGAAGCGAAGATATTTTCCGTCTATTGTGTTAATTTCTGTTTCAATTAGCAGGAGACTCTCCTTGTATTCTCATTGGCCGATACATCTAAAGTTTGGGCTGCCAGATTTTTACTAGGGCAAACCGGGACCAAAAAATATTTAACTATCACAATTTTATTCAATTTTTACGACACATTACATAAATGCCTTATATTATAAAAAATAAAACAGCATCATTAATAATAAAAAAAGCCAAGCAAAAGTTAAAAGTGGTCACTAAACTTAAAGAATAGACGGGATTTTCCCGAATTGTGTAATACTTATGCATACCAACCTGATAAAAAAAAATGTTAATAGGCCCCCTACATCACCGATTGCAAGGTAAAAGGGGGAAAAAAAAAGTTTAAAACTGAGACAGACGTGTTTCCCAAAGTGGTCTTTCGGGACTATCATCTAAAAAAACGGGACAGTCCCGGAAAACCGGAACGTTGGGCAGCCCTACTAAAGTCCAAGCATAATCTAGGCTCAAGTCCTTGTAATATGGGGGGATGGTAAGGATTGCGAGAAAAGGGCAGTGTATCTGCAGTTTTTATAACAAACTTAAAAAAAAAATTCAAATATTTATCCAGTAAATACACAGAGTTTAATTTTATTCATATAATGACCTCAATAGTTCTTATTTATTTATTTTATTTTAGCACCACGTCTTCTCGTTCGGGTTATATGCTTAAGTATTAACTACGCTAATGTGTTAGGAATTGGGAAGATTGAATTTAGAGGAAGTGAACCCGCATTTGGGTGGAGGGTGAATGAAAAACCATTTAGGGAAAACCATACCCATTTCACCCGAGTGACATTCGAACCACAGTCGGGCAGTCTAGCTCAACACGAAACTAGTGCATTAGCTCTAGACCACCTAGGTCGGTATCAACAGTTCTTGAATATATGTCATGAGGATTGCGGTATTAGATTATACACTTTTTAAACGAAGAGAAAAAATTGTCATTAAATTTCATAACACCCTTGACAGTTATCCAAGAAATGTTGATATTACCATAGAGAAATGTATGTTATCCCTTTCTCTATGATATTACCATGTGGTTCTACCAAAGAATTATTCGATTTCTTTTGACCAAAAATAATACTTTGATATAAAAAATGGTAAAAATACTGCCCTTAACTTGTGTTTGCTACGCCCCTACCCTAAGTGTAAAGTGTAGGAAGTTAAAATAAAATAAATTTTATGAAGTGTACGCTAGTCACTGGGTATCGATTGTGAGCCTTCAGTGGCGTCACTAGGATTGGTGTCACCCAGTGCGGTAACTCATGGTGTCATCCCTATGGCCCTCCCCCATTACCAGACCATACAGAAGTCTTTAGTAACGTTTTTTATACTAATGGTACTCGTAAATCGTAATTCCCATACATCACTGGAAAGTAATGGCGATAGTAGTGGTATAAACAATTGGCAAAATTAAAATTACACTTTTAAATAACAGTATCATTCAGCCTAGATGTATTTTTATAGTTTAATGTGGGGTTTAAGTGCAAATTTGTAAAGAAAATAATAGAATTCAAAGTAAAACGTTTCAGAACTACATCAAAATTATGTCCATTTTAACTCGTTAAACTTTACCTCTACATGAGATAATTAATGAATTAAGTTAGCATAACAAATAATTGCCCAAATAATGTAGAAGTTGTAGACAAATGCATATTAAAATATACCTATAAATGAAATGATACAAATAAATAAACAGGAACAAATACACAAGCATTTCAGCACTTAGTGAACACCTCGACTAAATCAGAACTTTCCTTTCCCAGCCTTCAAAGTTGCAAACTTGAGAATCACGTCATCCAAATAATTGCCTTTCTTCAATCCACTTTCAAATGATAATATCGTAAGATCGGAAAGTCTCGACTGTCCTGTGGGGGATCGCAAATAGTTCTTTTATAAGTTTAAAATTTTAAAATCTCCTTTCACATGAAGCGACAGACACACAGATCGTCAGAATTGATTTTTAGGATTAGTAAAAGGGTTTTATATAAATTTGTTTTGGTGCCACTACTTCTGATGGTGTCCCCCGGTGTGGTCTGCACCCCCCGTGTTCCCCTAGTGACTCCACTGTGAACGCTGTCACTGAAAGTGATGTGTTTCAACTTGATGTAAAGTATGTACTTGTGTACTCTCTAATATTAATTATGCATGATTCTAAGTCCATTCTAACTAAGTCCCGTGCGTCTACGTTCAAGGCCGTAGCCGGGGGNGGGGGTTCAAACTTTATGAACAAAATATATATGGTTTTATTTATGGTTCAAACAATATCAAAATTAAGATACAAGTACAAATTAGGAGGCTGTGTTACCATAAAAAGCACTTCAGAAAGCTTCTAGAGGGGTTAAATATTTAGAAATTTTCCTAGCCCTGGCATTTTGGGGGTTATTTAACCATAAAACAAACCACTTCACAGAGTTCAAAAGGTGTTTAATATTTATAAATTTTCCGAGCCTTTGGCAGTTAGAGGATTATTTTACCATTAAAAAAACACCTCAGAGAGCTTCTGTAACTGTTTATCATTTAGAATTTTTTCTAGCTTCCAGCTATTGGGGGATGTGCCCACCAGACCCCCCCTAAAATTATTGGCTGTTTACGGCCTTGTCTAAGTTCATATCAAGGCCCTTCTGTCTGTGCTCCTTCAATAGAACCCCTTCCCTAATCCCAAGATTAATCTCGACCCTGTGTCTCCTCGCTTTCTATCATCCTGTCAAATTGAATATGCCTGAAATATGTCGGTCGGTTAACAAATCTTGGAGGTCGTTGATCACGAACTAACCCACGGGATCTAGAGGAGAGCAGCACAGACGACGACGGTCTCTCACTGGTCCTGTGGTATGCGTGGGGGGTGGGGGGGGAGAGAGAAGCCCGGGTTCAACGACCTCCCCAGCTAAGTGAAGGGAGAACGGGGGGATGGGAGAGCAGAGGACCCTGACCTAGATTCGATTCCAAGGCCACGCTCCTCGCACATCCGCCTGCGATCCCGGTCATCGGCACTTTCACGACCATCGTACCGCAGACACCGCTGACGTAACGACCTCTCGGAGGGCCATTCATGGAGGCCCCCTTGGGAGGATAAAGACTGGAGGGAGATTTTGTGGAGCACTTAGGGCTGTTTAATAGTCGATATTCGATCGTGAGCCAATCTTCTGTTCGACATAAACTACTTGTTCGAAAACTTAGGAGGAAAATGGTCGACACTGAGACTAGACTATTAATACGGCCTTTACCGATATAGTTCGAAGGTAAGATTGCGTGGAGGGGGGAAGATTTTTTTTTTAGCACCGCGTCTTACTACCCATTCGGGTTATATGCCTATGTACCAATTGGACTAATAGCTTAGTAATTGGGAAGGTTTAATTTAGATGAAGTGCGCCCGCATTTGCGTAGGAGAGTGGAAAACCATTTAGGAAAAAGCTACCCTTCCCGCACCCAACCGGTATCGAACCCCAATCTCCCCGTCTTCGGCAGTCTAGCCTAACACGAGAGTTGCACGTTAGACCACTCGGCCACCGATGTAGGGGGAGGAGGGGGAGAAACGTTATTCATCTATTAATTTATCATGGACCGGATCCGTAGGCACGCTAACTAAACTCCAAACTCGTATTGTCATGTTTTCCAATGACTGAGAAATGAGAGTCTGAGTTGTAACCAAGTGTCTTGAGAGTGGCTTTTCTTAATTGATATCCCCTTAACGCTATACTTACGGATACAATTACTATAAATTCTAGCTTTCCTATCACTAACCAATTAGTTGTTTTTTACTATTTATTATTATTATTTATTTTCAGCACAAGGTGTTAATATCCATTTGGGTTACATCCATAGACCTATATAGTAATTAATCTAATGAGCTAGGGATTAGAAAAATTGAATTTAGAGGAAGTGTACCCGCATTTCCATGGAGGTATAGTGGGAAAAATGAGGAAAAACCACTCTCAGTGCACCCGACTGTGATTGAACCCCCATATTCCCACCATCGGCAGTCTAGTCTATTGCGAGAGTGAAGCCTTAGACCATGTGACCAGTGAAGTGTTTTAAAAAAAAATTAAATGCAGCTATCTTGTAAGGGAAGTAAGATGTTATAAATTGACTAGAGATTAGGCTATGTGTTATAACATTTACTCATGTAGTTCCAAAAAAGGTGTTTCTCGGCTCGAAATGAAAAGTACTAGAAGCAGAGTAATGTTCTATCCCTACAAAAAGGTGAAAAATGGTCACTAGTCCTTTGATCACGACCACCTCTAGTTCGCCGTTTACTCCTCGTTCCAGATCCTCCAAGACACACATCTGTATCTCTCTTTTTACTCCATACAGGACACGATAAAGATAGACGTTGATATTCACCTCCATCCACAGTGGCTGCTTTTACTTCTTAGATGCTGTGTTCACTCACTTCTAGAGTCTCGCCGGTACAGGATGAATTAAAATACTTAGTCTAGAAAACAGGATATTCAGATGAAGGGGAACTAGGTCAGTCATTAGCACTGAACTCTTATATAGGTGCATCTTGTCTAGCAGTGAGAACATGTGTGACATTAATCTAGTCTAGGATAGAGGAACTAGTTTTACTGGCTCTTATATAGGTGCATATTATCTATTAGTGAGAACATGTGTGATATTAATCTAGTCTAGGATAGAGGAACTAGGCTACTGGCTCTTATATTGGTGCATCTTATCTAGCAGTGAGAACATGTGTGATATTAATCTTGTCTAGGATAGAGGAACTAGACTACTGGCTCTTATATAGGTGCATCTTGTCTACCAGTGAGAACATGTGTGATATTAATCTAGTCTAGGATAGAGGAACTAGGCTACTGGCTGTTATATAGGCGCATTTTATCTATCAGTGAGAACATGTGTGATATTAATCTAGTCTAGGATCGAGGAACTAGGCTACTGGCTCTTATATAGGCGCATCTTGTCTAGCAATGAGAACATGTGTTATATTAATCCAGTCTAGGATAGAGGAACTAGTTTACTGGCTTTTATATAGGTGCATTTTGTCTAGCAGTGAGAACATGTGTGATATTAATCTAGTCTAGGATAGAGGAACTAGTTTACTGGCTCTTATATAGGCGCATCTTGTTCTAGCAGTGAGAACATGTGTGATATTAATCTAGTCTAGGATAGAGGAACTAGGCTACTGGCTCTTATATAGGTGCATCTTGTCTAGCAATGAGAACATGTGTGATATTAATCTAGTCTAGGATAGAGGAACTAGTTTACTGGCTTTTATATAGGTGCATCTTGTCTACCAATGAGAACATGTGTGATATTAATCTTGTCAAGGATAGAGGAATAAGGTAAGCCACTGGACTCTTGTCTAGGCTATAAGTATGTTGTATTAGCACATTCCATGTACCTTGAATGACGACAAGCTTGACATGTTTTCGGTGAACTTTCAATTAAAAAAAATCTAAAAAAATCTAGTAATATTTATTACATACACATAAAGGCGTCAAATATTGTATAGGTGGACTAGTAGGGGGAAGGGGGGTTAGGGTGTGTTTGGAAAGTGAGGGAGGGGCATGGATAGGAATTTATGTGTGTGAAATTTGTTAGCAAATACTAAAAAAATTAATCGAATTTCACGAGAAAAATTAAGGGAAAATGTTCCAAAACGGAATATTTTCGTAGAAAATTCTTCATATCATATTTCTAGGTGAATCTTATAAGATAGGGAGATACCTACTTACAATAATTAGAAATAATTTTTAATAACTAAATACATAGAATAGTAGGAAAAATAAATAGTTAAATATGTGTGAGTGTTATTACTTTAATTGTGCTCTATTATTTTCCTACTATTCTATCATTTTATTTACTACAAATTGTTTTTGCTCAATCCACTTTACTTCATACATAATATGATAGCTAGAAATAGAAATTAACGCTATAAATGGGAACCCCTACCCCTTATTATTTCCCCTTATGTAACCATAAAGTTTGTGAGCCTACCGAAAGAAACTAACTTAGTTTATTTTCCAAATAGTCACAAATTTAAGAAGATAAAATGAGTTCAATATTATTATATTTATCACCGTCATTTCTCACTACCTCTTTGGATTACACAGCACGTATAAAGGCTATTAATGACGCTAATGTGTCAGTGATGAATTGATTGAATTTGAATCAAATGTAGCTGTATTTGCGTGGGAATGGAACGGATTTTTTTATTTTTTTTAGGGAAACCACCCTCAGTACACTATACCGGGATTGAATCCCGATCCTCCCGTCATTAGCAATCCAATATATTGTGAGAGTGATGTTTTAAATCATTATACACCGAAGTGGGTATCTATAATATACATCCATAGTTTTCAAATGTTCAACATTGACGGGGAAAGGGTATATGGATGGATAAGTTTTGTCTTCTCACTTGCAAACAGAGAAAAGTTTATTTAGAGGCTGTGAGAAAACAGTAAACAAATATTTCTGAGAAATAAACGTAGAACAATTATAGTAATTACCGAAATATACTCATTTACTCTAACACCCACTTCGGTGGCCGAATAGTCTAGGGCACTACTCTCACATTAGACTTGATTGTCGATTATGGTGATATCGAGGTTTGAATCTCGATCGGGTGTACTAAGGATTTTTACTTAAATGGTTTTCCACTTTCCCTCCATGCAAACGTAGGTACATTTCTCTAAATATAACCTTCCTCATCCCTAAAACTATTAGTGTAATTAGTACATAAGTGTATCATCCAAACCGGTAGTAGGACTCAGTGCTAAGAAAAATTACTCTAACGGAGTAGGGATAAATATGAGAGGCCAATAGTCTAGGAAAAGTGTACCAGAATTTTCTTGGAGGACGAGTAAAAAACAATTTAAGAAAAATACTCTCAATAAATTTAGCTGGAATTCAAACCCCTCCCTCCCCGTCACCGGCAAATCAAACTAAACAAAATTTACTTTTAGTCCGCATGTCTATCAACATAGATTATTATTATTATTATTATTATTATTATTATTATTATTATTATTATTATTATTATTAGCACGTCTTACTACCCGTTCGAGTTGTACGCACTTACGCTAATGTGTAATGGTAGGGTGATTGTGAGATAAAATGGAAGACCTAATGTTTAACGTGGAATCCGAACCACGGTGGAGGTCTGGCATTACACACATTCACAAGTTGTGATTAATACACGTCTTGTTAGAGGTGAAAGAAGGGTTTGGTATTCAGCTAAATCTGTGCCGGGACCGAGGATTGAACCCAGGACCCCAGTACAGAAGTCCGACACCTTACCCCTAAACCGCCAGGTCACCATTTTAGCCATAAAAAAATATGAATGAAAAGGAGGAAACAGCCCATCATTAAATCAACCTCTCCACTATAGCATGATTTGGGTGCCTAGCAAAATGGCAGTGGCTCCATAACATATTGATGAAACAATATATAAACGATAACAAAACGACCTGCTTCGGTGGCCGCATCGTATAAGGCAGGGATGGAAAAATCTAAGAGACACGTGCTACCTAATGGCACGCGAACACGATTTGGGTGATACACCGACATGAAAAAATAAACTTTAAATAAAAATGTATTAGTGGTGGGCCGATACCTACTTTTCTCGATTTCGATACCTATGCTCGATACTACCAATTCATCTCCTTGATTCTCGATACCCTTTTCGATATCATTCAATATAAAATTGAATAAATCCACTTTTTGTAAGCATAGAAACAAGGTCAAAAGAAAAATATTTAATTTATTTCCAAGTGTCAAAATATGGAATCTAGTCAATTAGGCTATTTAAACAAATTATAACAAGAATCAACAGACTAAACTAAGATACATAAAATAACATCGAAATACAGTTCCCTTTGATAAATGAAAATCGACCTAGTGTCGACCGTGACTGTGTTTATAAGCTGCAAAGGAAAGGCAAAACTATCAGTAACTAATGTCTAGCAACTGACGTTCAAAATCAACCGTTTGAGGAGCCAACCGTGTTGAATACTGAAGAGTGGTATAGAGATTTTTAGCGTATAGTATCGATTAATGCGATATTAGTCAATACCATTGGTATCGAGGAATCGAGTATCGGAATCGGCAAATTCATAAAATTTACCCAACGTGGTACAGTTTTTTTTAACCAATACTATTTGACAGCCAAGTCATTCAATATCATGTCACAATAAACTTTGTGAAGTCAACGGTTAGAGATCATCTCGGCCTGTACTCAAGAGCATCCTGTGTACTGGGAATAACAAGAAGTTATGAACAAAATATAAATATCTTGGCTGAAATACAACATGTTACAAAATAACATGGAAAAGATTATATGCAAGTTTCTGACTCTAACATAATACAAATTTGATGTCTTTTTTTAAATTAAGGTGTTACTTTCAATTTTATTACGTTAAGTTATTGATTTTCTTAAAGCTTTTTTTAACACCTTGTCTTGCTACCCGTTCGGGTTGTACACCTATTGAAATTAAAATAGTGTCTAAGACACTCACTTTGACAATTTAATAAATTTTCCTTCTTAAACTATAAGTATTATTAAAATATTTACAATTTTATTTGAGTTATTCATTACATTTACTAATATTCAACAAGTTTTTATTTTTAAACACTCATTAAAAATATAAATAAGAGGTGGCACACTAGACCAGTTCAAAATTCAGTTAGTCCTTTAGTGGCAGACATGTCGAAAAGTTACCATCCATGGTCTAAGACAGGCCGGGGTCAGCAACCTTTTTGATGTCGTGGGTCATATGATCGGAAAAAAAAAAAAAAATGGGTGGGCTGGTTTTGAAAAAAAAAACTCAGCAAAATGTTTCAACTCATTTCTCAATTAGTTAATAATCTAATTTTATGAACACAATTGTTTGTTTGCTAAGTCCTTAGCGGTCCAGATAAAATAAGTCTGTGGGCCGTAGGTTGCCGACCATCGGTAAAATACGTCACTCTCTCAATAGGGAGATCGGGGTTCGAATCCCAGTCTGGTGTAGTGGGAGTATTTTTTCATAAATGTTTTACCACCCGCCCTCCATGCAAATGTGGGTACATTCCTCTAAATTAAGCACTCTTAATCCCTAACTCATTAGCGTAATTAGTGCATATGCATATAACTTGAACTGGTAGTGAGATGCGGTGCGTAAATAAATAAATAAATAAATAACAAAACATTCTTTTTTGTAAATTGGTGGAGGGAGTGCAGCTCTGGCGGCGCATTCAGCAACTAAGTGGGCCCTTAAGGTGTCATATTAATACAACACCAACAGTAGGCGAGTCAAAGGAGCTCGCGAGATGATTGTTTAAAGCCACAGAGGATATCGAATCACAGCGGTAGTTGGGATTAGGAACTAGTTTCTCCGAACAGAAGATGTACAAGACTTTCTCTGTGTCCCTCCACAAACGTCGGTCAGTATGGGAAGATCGGGGGAGACTGAAAGATAGCCGGAAGTCTTGTTTCAAGCGCGAAACACGTCCGTCCGAGCGGAAGTGGGACATCAGGATCCAGTCGTTTCTCTAAACACGACCGGAGGAGGAGTTTCAGGATGTCAGGACTCCTTCTCACTGACAGGTTATCAGTGGTGGCAGAACTTTATTTTTGTCAATTAAGATAAAAAGGGGCTTTAAGGGGCTGGGTCTAGCAAGTTAAAGAGAGGTCCGAGGGCCCTCTTTCAGCAAATGTTTGAAAATCGTATGCCTATGGAAACTATTTGGTGTGATCCTCCTTCCAATTTTTGTTGTTGAAATCTAGATGCCTTTAGAAGTTATGTGGAGTTTTATGCAAGACCATATTTCAACTTCATATCAAAAAATATCGGAGGAGAGTGAAATAGATGGTGGCGGATTTATTCAAGGGGGAAATTCTTTTCTGTAGGCTGGGGGACGGGGGTAAGCCTTTTCATTATATCTGACAGGTGATTGAGCAAGGCCCCTCCATGAAGACTACAAGAAACTTATGAAACAATCAAGATTAGAAACATTTTTTATAACCTTTATTATATTTTCTTAAGCGCCGTGTCTTACTACCCTTTCGGGTTATACACTTATGTACTAATTACGTTCACGGTTTTAGGGTCAGGAAGGTTATATTTAAAGGAGGGAGAGTGTATAACCATTTTTGGAAAAACTACTCTCAGTACACCCGACCGAGATTCGAACCTCAATCTCCCCATCATTAGCAGTCTAGCCTACTGCGAGGGTAGTGCGTTAGACCATACGGCCAGCGAAGTGGATTTTTAGAACCTTTAGAAACAAACATAAATTGTACTTAAAATTTTTGTATCCACTCCACCTATGTGAATATTTACATTAATGATGGAGGGATGAGGAAGGTAGATACGTATAAATTAAATGCACCAGCATTTATGAGAAAAGGGTGTGGGACACAAATTAGGGGGGCGGGGGAAATTCCAGCACATTAAACCGAGATTCCAACCCAAGTTATCCATCACTGGCAAACCAGATTAGATGAGTTTGCCGTTCCGTCTACGATATGCCTTACAAATTATTTGACGTATAGGGAAGTAGATTTAGTAAATTTGTAACGTACATCAGTTGGCCCTAATATTCATACTTCAAATAATGTGATCTTTAGCTGTAGGTTCTGATAGAATAGGTTCAATACTTTAAAAATCATCAATAATATATTAAATTGTTGGCAGCATTGACATCAGCTCGGTCTGTTGGTCTAGTGGTTAGCTAGCATACCTGGTTACTAATCTAGAGGTTCCAGGTTCTACTCCCAGCGTTACCCTAGGAATTTTCCCGAAGGGGAATTGTTCCTATGGCTGACATGTTTTGGTTAATTAAGCTTAGGGCAGGCTTAAAACTTCTACTGACGCCAGATAATTCACATCATCTCATCGGTCTGAGGTAACCACACCTACATGATGCTCCAGCCTTAGTAAACGGTATCTTTTCTGCCACTGTCAGTAGAAGACCAAGAATGTCTAGTCAACAAACCTTGGTAGCATACGAAAAAAAAAGTGTTGACAGAGGATTTTATTATTATTATTATTATTATTATTATCATCATCACCACGTCTTGCTACCTGTTTGAGTTATATGCACTTATAAGTCATTCACGAGCTAAGTTTACCTATATGACAGCTCGAAATGTTACTAGAAGTAATCCCTAATCTATCACGTCAACAGCTGACATCTATCACTTTGGATGACTGTAATGAAAACAGATGGTAATATATTAATGTGATAGTTAACCACAGTAATTTAGGCCAATATTATTTATATATTTATTTGAGGTAGGACACAAAGATTATTTATAGTTTTATTCCCCTTTAAAAAAATATTCGCACCACTTTCACAAAAACTTCTAATGAACATAGCTTCAAAATGGTGACCGACAAATTTAAACCATATGGTTGAACATGACGGTAAACAAGTTTTTTACAATGATGCAGACACGCAGTTGATGAAAATATTTTATTCGGTTAAATATATCAAAATACGATAAAATAATCATAAAATCATTTATTGTATGCAAAGAAATGACAACAATTTTCTCTTTTCCATGTAAATACGATGCTTGTATTAAAAGATATTGATGTGTTCACTATATTACACAAAATCAGTAACGTTCCAAAACGAAAAATAAGTACTTTTAATTATGTTTAAAATATTGTTTCGAGTTGGATAAAAAGAAATTATTTAAAAAAATGAAATAGCATGAGAAAACTTAAGTCTACTTTATTTTAAATGTCACATATAACAGGTAATTAAAGATTTTTACATCTATAACAAAACTGTGATCTTTTACAAGTGTTGGCAACCCAAAACCTAAACATATGATTTTCGAACTGTCATCCAGGTAAAAACCTATCGTGAACGGAATATACGCTAAAGTGTAATGATAGGGTGATTGTGAGATGAAATGTAGGACCTATAGTTTAACGTGGGATCCGAACCACGGTGGAGACCTGGTATTCCACACATTCACAAGTTGTGATTAATACACGTCTTGTCAGAGGTGAAGGAAGGGCCTGGCAATCAGATAAATCTGTGCCGGGACAGAGAATTGAACCCCGGACCCCCATCATAGAAGTCCGACACCTTACCCTTAGACCCCCAGGACACCCTTTTAATATTAAGTCCTCATTTGTGGTCGCATGATCTAACGCATCACTATGATATTAGACTGGATTGCCGGTGACAGAACATCAGAGATCGAATCCAGATTTATTATAGTAATGTTTTTTCCCCCTAAATGGTTTCACATTTTCCCTCTTAAAGCAAATGCGGGTATACTTCCTCTAAATGTTTACCTTCTCGTCCCTACTATATCTGCATTGTTAATGTGTATGCGTTTAACCCAGATGGGTAGTGAGACACAATGAAAAAATAAGTCTTTATAAAACTTTTCTTCCCCCTCCCTTCCCCCCCAGAGCCCTACTTACTGTATTTTCGCTTGTGTTGCGCCTGCGCTGTACGGTTCCTCCATTCAGCCGGTAGAGAATGCGCGCGCTGCAACAAACAAGGAGCAAGGAATGTCGTGAGTTTGAGCTTACAGGTTCGATGACCGGTGAGGGCAGGCTCCACTTACCCGCGAATCACGACAAATTTCCAGACGTTCCACCTAAAGGTGCCTCAAAGGAGATAAGGTGCAATGGCTTCACCTGAATCAAAAGAGTATTGTTTGGTTTCCAGTTAGTTCGAGGTATCTAGCAACACCAGTGTCTCAAACCAGAAATGTACTTGTTGGAGAAGGGGGTAAAGAGGGTAGTTGTATTGGAGCATTTGCTTTCGTGGCTTTTCTTTCTTTCACATCGGGTTATTTTAGGGGCACTTTTAAATGCCAGTAACGGTACAAACCAATTTTTGAATCGAGTTGTAAGCCTGGTTTTATAATTTAGTCTATACATTCGACATACCTTCAATGATTTATATAATAGTTATTTTTGATATTTTAAAAGTTTTGTTTAAATTATTTTCAACTTTGAGTGAAAAAGAGGGAGATGGGCCTGATTGACTCTCCCTCTTCTCATCCCAACACGATTTCCTGCGCTACACGCTCGATTTGTACCAACTTTACTTTTATTGTTCATTGCATTTTAGTGACAATACTAGTTACAGTCTTATTTTCTTAGGAAGCCCATTATTTGAAAACTGGAAGCTCATGTTGCCCCAGTGACAGAAATAAAATTATTTAATTATTTTTGTATTTACATTCTTATTACATTTTATCAATCCTATGTTTCAATATCCTACAGGTCTCAGTTCTATGTTTCAACATACTACATGTCTCAATCCTATGTTTCAACATACTACATGTCTCAATCCTATGTTTCAACATACTACATGTCTCAGTCCTATGTTTCAACATACTACATGTCTCAATCCTATGTTTCAACATACTACATGTCTCAGTCCTATGTTTCAACATACTACATGTCTCAATCCTATGTTTCAACATACTACATGTCTCAGTCCTATGTTTCAACATACTACATGTCTCAGTCCTATGTTTCAACATACTACAGGTCTCAATCCTATGTTTCAACATACTACATGTCTCAGTCCTGTGTTTCAACATACTACAGGTCTCAGTTCTATGTTTCAACATACTACATGTCTCAATCCTATGTTTCAACATACTACAGGTCTCAATCCTATGTTTCAACATACTACATGTCTCAATCCTATGTTTCAACATAATACATGTCTCAATCCTATGTTTCAACATACTACAGGTCTCAATCCTATTTTCCAACATACTACAGGTCTCAATCCTATGTTTCAATATCCTACAGGTCTCAATCCTATGTTTCAACATACTACAGGTCTCAATCCTAT
>CABFVZ010003784.1:27250-65130 GCA_902151445.1 Timema monikensis | reverse complement strand
CTCACATTCACAAGATGTCTTGTCAGAGGTGAAGGAAGGGTTTGGTAATCAGATAAATCTTTGCCGGGACCGAGGATTGAACCCCGAATAGCTTATAATAAATTAGTTTTACATTGATTATTGTGTGTCTGTTTTTGTTTACTACTACTCTTTGGATCCATGAAGCCCGTATTTTTAATGCCCACTTGCCTGCCTGTGTTAAACAATTTTTTGATACTAAGAATCCGCTCCCTACTCATAAGACATAAGTGATAATATCTGATATTATATTTTTATCACTGTTGTGTTGTTTATATATTTTTAATAGTTAATTTAAGACCAGTAAGAACTGTGAATAAAACTCATACATTCATGAAGTAAATTGTAATATTTAGATAGAAAATAAGTAATAAATTAGAAATGATTTTGATGTGCCAATAGAACAGTTTGTGTTGAAGTGCAAAATTGGAACAAAGCTCCAAATAGATAGAGGAAGGGAGGAAAAGAAAAAAAAAAGCAGAAAATTCAACTTTGGTTTCTTGTAAAAGATAAGTGGGATCAATGCCACTCGCTTCGCCCTCTCCATATTGAAGATTGAACTTTACTTTTGTGAGTCATGGGTAACCAAACACTGGCTCTACCAGGCGAAAGTACGATTGTTTGTCGGTGATGTCCCTACAGTAGCCCCGTGGCTTCTTTGGTGCCGACTTCTGACAGTCAACATTTGGGTATATACCTAAATGTTGACTGTCAGAAGTGACAGCTGATAAACACATGTTTTTGCAGATCATATGGTTCGGCGAAGGGATACATAATTTGGTCTGGTAACTTTTCAAAGCTGTCAGTCAGCACCAAAAAGTCATGGGGCTACTGTACATTCGGTACAGTAAAAACAAGAAGTTGTATGTAATAATTTCGTATTTATTTTTTCAATGATCAATTGGGTAGCGTTAGTAAAATTGACAAGTAAATTTAGGCTAAAAATCCAAACTAACCATAACTAACGACATTGTGTACTACAAAATGAGATTTAAAAAAATTAACGTGATATTAAAACCACAGTATTTATAAATGATTAAAAATATCTAATTTTACTGCTTTTAAACTGCTTGTACATTCAAAATCATTTTCTTTAAATTATTATAAATATTTTATTTTGTAAACCTTAATTTCATCCCCATATGTTTATTAAATTACCTTAACAATGTTGCGCAAAAAGAAAAAAAATGGCAAGTTTGACTCTTTACCACTCGTGAACAGTAATGATTTGAAAAAAATTGAATCATGATTTTAGCCTATAACTTACACAGTGGTTAAATTTTGCAATAAAATTTTGATGGTCAAATGACCTTAAACTTTGACATTTTGAGGGTAATTTTGTTGAAAATTCGATAATTTCATATTTTAATATAAAGAAAAATAATTAATTTTAGAACGAAATCGTAACTCTAATTTTACCTATTTTCTTATTCATGTATTGACATAATCTCAGCTTTCGTTAATACATTCTAGGATGTCTTATCAATAAAACTAAAATAACTAAATGGTCATTAATGATGAATCGATAAATCAATTACGATATTTTGCTTTACTTTAAAACTAAACAATAATTAATTATATGATTGTGTATTAATCACAACTTGTGAATGTGGGGTATGCCAGGCCTCCACCGTGGTTCGGATTTCCACGTTAAACTGTAGGTCCTCCATTTCATCTCACAATCACCTTACCATTACACATTAGCGTAAGTGCGTATAACCCGAACGGGTAGCAAGACGTGGTGCTAATAATAATAATAATTAAAGTGTGCGAGTAATTTTTATTCAAACAAAATTTATCAAATTAAAATATGAATCACGTATGTTGAAAGATTATTATTATTATTATTATTATTAGCACCGCGTCTTACTACCCGTTCGGGTTATACGCACTTACGTTAATTATTATTATTATTATTAGCACCACGTCTTACTACCCGTTCGGGTTATACGCTCTTACGCTAATGTGTAATGGTAGGGTGATTGTGAGATGAAATGAAGGACCTACAGTTTAACGTGGAATCCGAACCATGGTGGAGACCTGGCATTCCTCACATTCACAAGATGTCTTGTCAGAGGTGAAGGAAGGGTTTGGAAATCAGATAAATCTGTGCCGGGACCGAGGATTGAACCCCGGCCGCCAGCACAGAAGTCTGACATCTTACCCCTAGACCACCAGATCACCTATTGTTGCAAGATTAAAATTATAGTTTGTATTTATTTTTTAATCGTTGTAAATTGGCCACATACCGTTCATATTTAACAACTAAATTTTTCCTTGTGATAAAAAAAAGTTAAGCGATTATGTATTAAAAATTAATTACATCACTGATTTTAGTTTGAGCTAATTATTAGAACAATAGGCCTATGTAATTAATCTTATTGTCGACCTTGTTGTAAAGATATCCAACTGTAATCTACATCTATTTTTAGATGGACTGATTTAATTAAACGATATATCTGTTATTTAAATAGTAAATCAGATGTGACTCATATTAAGCTCTCAGGGTCGTTTGATAATGCACTCGAGTGTGATAATATTAGTATAACCAGCTCGGCAAAGAGGAAGTAATGGTACTGCAATACGTGCTGAATCTCAATGTTCATTTTCAATACAAGCTCGTTTCTTTGTTTAACTAACACTACATCATAGTTCTATCAAAACGCTTTAATTAACATTCAATTAGGACCAAAACTATAAGTAGTAGGGATAAACCCGGAGCTTCACAACAAGTGACACGGGCGTCCTTTCCCATTGGTGGACCAGTCTCTCTATTTGAAATTCGATAGGAGGCCCCATCTCGGCGTCGTAACGCGCCTTTTACTCTGTGGAGTTTCACAACACTTGGTTTAGAGAATGGCGTGTCAGCTACTTGTATGTGTATCAGCGATCAGGCGCTTCACAACAAGCATCACCGTATATCGTCCGAGGCTCTCACGCGCTTCAATTCCCCTTCCAGCCCAGTCAGGTCATATTCTCTTACATTAAGCATAGTGGAATTCTATGTTTCCTCTTACATTATATTTCCAGACCATGCCCTCACATTAAACCTATTTCCATTTTCTATCCAGCTCATGCAATAAATCTTCAAGTATATATTAGGATTTATATTAAATAAATAGTATGCCTTAGTAAGATAAAGAAAAGTATGGGTTCATCTCTCTCTTGCTTATATATAAACCTGAAATCTTATGATTGGGATCGAGATTAAATAAATAATATACCTTCTCTAAATACACATATATTCTTAAAATTAGTATACAAATATACAATATTTGATTAACTCTCTCTCTCTTGTACATATATAGTCTAGTTTTTCAACCATGGAGTTAAACCATTTAGTTCTCTTTGAGATTTTCTGATCCAAACCGACTGCTGTCACGTTTTTATCGATAACTCCTTTATATTATTAGAGAATCCAACTAGGTGTTTTAATGTTATTGATTTGCCCCTAAAGAATATGTGAGAGCATTGACAATAATATCGTCCTAATTTTATAAACGTATTTAATTTTATTTGAACTTTATAATATATTACGTGGCGCTTAAAGCACTTCTTCTTTTAAGAAGGCAAGAGCCATTGTCAATGACGTTAGTGCACGTGACGTTGGTTGAGTCAATATGACAATTTAGGGTTTTTAAATAATAACTTCCTGTTCTGGAAAGATCGAATCGAAATTTTAAAAGGTAATTTGAGGCAGCTTCCGGCTCTCGGACCTTCTACTGCCACCGAGATGGGTTTTTTTTTAAATTTTAAAATGTTTATAACACCTTCTTCTAGAATGTTCTTTAGAAGTGAGTTATATACTCGGTGTGGTGAAATAAATCGACAGTGGCTCATTACAGTGGCTCATGGCACTGGCTTGCACTACACTGGCTCACTCACTGTGACTGTGTCTGTCAGTCCAGCCTTCGATACGTACGGTCGTGTTATCATTATCAGTCGCGTCTCGAAATAGTTAACGACATGATCAGTTTTACGATAAAGACAAGTGATATTAAAATAAAATCACATCTAACCTAATAATAGTGTATTATTTTAAAGGCTATAAATACCTCCCAAACACGAGGCAATTATCATCAATATAATTTAATAATGTTTATAAAAGGCGCACAACGTAGAGGCAGTAACAGGATTGTTATACATGGGGCCCACCGAGGGGCGATTAATTCAATAGTTCAACAATTGGCGATCGATCATGGGGCTATAATTACCAATTATATCATCAAGATACCGTACCGCTTTAATTAGTGCTCGTTCACGGGGCAGTTATAAGCTAATTAAAACAGAGGTGTTATAAATTACGCCCAACACGGGGAGAGTAATCCCATAATACTATAAATGGCACCCAACGCGAGGCGTTTCATTCCATAATACTATAAAAGGCGTCTAATGCGGGGTGATTATACAATAATACTATAGTGTTTAACGATCATTTCTTCAGTAACGGAAGACTCCTCGAAATTCTTTAAACTCTTACTAAATGAATTCATATCTTTGTAAGCTTTACCGATCTGATCCACATTCTGTCGCACTTTCTGTAATATTACCGACAAAAGAATTCACTCGCTTATTGATTATATACGTGAAGGTGTTGAGAGCGTCTATCTGATCGTAATTATGTACTTTCGATGTAATACCTGTTAAAGCCAACTTTTTATGTGATGGGATCTTTGATGTTGATGATCTTTCTTGAGCCAGCATCGTAATATCCTCTTGGGCTTTGAGTTATATTCTTTCCCGCCTCCCCACCACCTGCTTTGTACTTATATAGACTATGCTAGAATTTATATATGGATGACATGATATCTCACCATAATCTGAATCAAAGTGCAACTTAATCGGGTAAGATAAAGGTAACGAACCTCAACAGTAACTTCCCTTATAAATTTTATAAACTTAACTTAAGACTTAGAAAATAGTACTTATATTTCCAGCATAACGAGCGCATTTCCTTAGATATTTGGAAGGTCATACACTAGAGCCCTGCGTTTGTGGAGATCGCGATAGTTCACGAATGTTAGATATGGCACTTTTTCTTTCAGATGTTCACATTTCAGGTTACCCTTATTGCAAATATGTGCTCAGAATTGTCGCGATAATTCGCGAAATCGACGTTTTAGCGCGATATTGGCGATTTTAAACGATGTCCGCGATAATCGCGATTTAGTCGCGATTTTTGGCATTCGCGCCAATATTTTGTCTTTGTGACTTGTACATACTTTTCCCGGACCAGCTGCCGCTAAATCTTACTTTTTTAATAAGTTGACAGCACATTTTTTTTGCGGACTAGTGTTTTTACCGTTTTGTCCAAACAAAATGTAATTTTTTGTTTTCACTTCAATATGTTTAGTTTACCTGTTTCAAACATTGTCCTGGAAGTTTAGTTTTAACCCAACAAAGTCACCTTAATCACGAAAGTTTGGTAAAAACCACTTTTTTAACGCTTTTGTCTTAATTCGATAATTTCGTCGCAAAAATAGGATTTTTGTAATTCACCGCTTATTCACCGCTTTTGGGAAACTTAAAAACGAAATTGGGATTTTTTATTCACCATAAAAGCAGGGCTCTGGTCATATATTTATTGACATGATCATCATAGACATATTTCAAGTTCGAATCGTCCATCTTTAAAAGTATGAGCATGTTAACGTTATCTCTCAACATCTGATCAGGGATTATAGATTATGTTTAGCTTAGAGAGAAACAGTCAATAGCTTTATGACTGCCCGTACGGAAATAAGACTCAATGTTATAAGGATTGTCGTGAGGTCGTTGAAAATGAATGCATAGTCGGGTTTAGATTCAGAAGGTGGAGTGATCTCATCATGGCCAGAAAAAGAAAAATAGCCAATCCCCTCAACGAGTCTGAGAACTTGAAATAAACGTTGCTACTTGGGTTGGTACCACGATTTAGACTAAATGTACACGTTCTTGAATCGAAATTCATTCGGTTCATTAATCATACTGATCATAGCATTTGTGTTCCCTCAATTTGAAGGTCTGAAATTATATAACAAATAGTATCAGGTAAAAACATATTGTACCTTTGAGGTAAGGCCTTACCTTCGTCGTGATCGTTATTGCGCACAAATAATGAATCTGTCTGTTTCACTAGACGCATGTCAAATAGCACGGCTATATAATGTAGACCTTCTTGTCTATATAAAAGTCCATCAGTACGTGTCATGAACCAAAGAAAGGGTGGTGGACTGCTGAGTAAGATTATCAATACATTACCGTTTGAAGCACATATTCCTGGATACTAGTTACAAAGTTTGCAAAACGTTTAAAACGAGGTGATACCGTCATTAACGAATTGGACCGGGCGTTTGGAATCAAACAATATCACATACTATAAAGTGAAAGATCTTGATGGTCATAAAATCGCAGATCGAGAACTAACAAAGAAAGCTTGGAAAAGAAAACTCGCACCCGATTCAAATTTGAGTAAGAAAGCTGCCGCTTGGGATGTAATGGAACGCAATGAAAGTTCAAGTTAAGATAGGTAGGGTTCTAACGACATCATTTCGTCCACGATGAGCGAATAAAGGCCGTACTACTAACACTCGCTGTACGAAGAAGAAGGGAGGGTTACTACCTATACTGCACCGCCTCGCACCACGACCAACGATATTTTGATACGCTGATGCTTTACTGGCTACTGATTAAAAAACAAATATTTCAAAACCGCAATCTTCATTTATTAATTAAAATGCACAAATACACTAAACCCCGCCCATCGTATTGTTTTTTAAATATGTTTTCTTAAAAAAATTGCAGGTAAATTTTATCTAAATTAAACCAGGCTGATTGTATTGTTTTTTCAAACATGTTTTCCCAAAAAAGTAGGTACACTTAATCTTAATTGTTATTCGATCATCGTACTGTTTTTCAAACACTCCCCCCCACCAAAAAAACACTAGTATACTTTATTAAAACTAAACCTCACTACTCATACTATTTTTAAAAACATATTTACCCTAAAAAATTATGGTAGTACCGAGATAGATTGTAATAACAGGAGGAGAAAGGGGGGAGTGCCTTGAAAAAAGTTAGTTCGTAAGTCGTGTCAAGGAGCTGTGGTAGAGTGCACAGTATTGAACTAGTTCCTTTACTCTAAAAGCGAAAACATTTCCTCTAATTTCTGCCTTTATTATTCCAGCTGGTTTGAGTGTAAATATTGTTATATTTTACATTTACGTTTTAATTCCTATATTTCACTAGAGAGAAATCACAATTTACCGATATATTTGAAACAATAAACTAGTGGCGTGTGTTATATTAAAAAGAGATATTGCTTTTAATTTGAGCCTCCCTTCAACAAATAATCATTTACGCAACTTTAAGGTTTTTAGCTCTCTCTCTCTTTAAATCCTAATATTATGACACAACACATCTACTTTAATAGTCCCTCATTAATAAGAAGTTGATCTATTTTTTTCTTAGTTGAGGAAAAGAAGATAAATTTCTAACTTCTTTGAACAAAAGATACGGGATGAGTTAGAGCACATTTACTTACCTATTCTCTTAGCATTGTAAGAAGCTGGACTCCTAATCCAGTTTGATAAATCTAGAATAATTTTTTTAATTGGTTATATATTTTAAATCACATTTCAAGCGGCATATATTTTAACTACATGTAGGATAATTCAAATTTGCATAGCCCATTCAAATGTTGGACCGTTTAAGATTTATTCATCCTCGCCGGGAATGTCTATATGGGTGAATCGTACTTGAGATTTTTGGCTTAGTATGCTTGTACTCTGATTTATCGGGAATATTTACAAATATAACTCGATTTTTAGGAGGTCTTGTGATCTCTTAACCTTCTCGAGATACATTCCTACCAATATTGTTAGAATAAATAATTACATTACATATCGTGAGACCTCCGCACACTTGAGAATATAGATTTTTTTTAGTAGAAGCCTTGTGCGTGCGCACCAATGAAGGAGCCAAAGAAAGCTAGCACATGCGCGTGGGTGTTGTAGTGGGAAAGCATGCGCGTGGGTGTTGTAGTGGGAAAGTATGCGCGTGGGTGTTGTAGTGGGAAAGTATGCGCGTGGGTGTTGTAGTGGGAAAGTATGCGCGTGAGTGTTGTAGTGGGAAAGTATGCGCGTGGGTGTTGTAGTGGGAAAGTATGCGCATTAGCCTCGGAATTCATCCGGTGGTACGTGTTGTGAAGAGCCTGATCGCTAATTGTCTCATACACACACTAGTAGCTCACACGCCATTGGGCCAACCGACAATTGTGACACTCTGTATATCTAATGGCAAACGCGATTCCAATACAGCCCTCCAATCACATTGCAACTAGAAATCCATTCACCAATGGGAAAGGATGCCTACGTCGATTGTTGTTAAACACAGGGTGCATCCTACTACTAAAGCAAATAATTAGTATAAATATTTTTTTAAATAGTTAATTATACAGTTTTTCTTCGATATTTTTTATATTTTGTTGTTTTTAAATTATTTTTTTCACGGTTTGGTCAGGTTTTTGGTTTTCTTGTATATTTTTGAATTGCTTTGCTTCTTAGCATTCTTTCAAACTCCCCGCATATTTATACTTGTGAAAAAAGGAATGAGGGATATGTACCCTCATTTTCCGGGGAGACGAGGGGAAACTAATTAAGGAAAACTCTCCTTAGTACACCCGAGTGCATTATGCAATAATTCCCACATTTTATACTAAAATTACTCAAATTATTATTAAATATCTATAATAGCAATTGTGTTAAGAAAAAATGTAAACTTGTACTAACTATGTTTTTGATTCATAAACAACTTTTCGAAAAGTGAATATACTTGTGTAGGCCTATACATATGGTAACCATGAAACATTTAGTGACAATATATAAAGCTCCCCGTGATTCTTTGACAAGAAAAGGTAGCCTGGTTCGATCCCCAAATGCAGGTAAAAATAGTTTATGTTCGTATGGAATAACACACATGTAATAAAATTCTTAGCGTTAAGGTGCGGCTCTAAAATGAATGTTTTATACCAAGCTAACTTTAATTCTTTTGATAGCCACATTGATGGACACGCGAACTAATACGTGAATTTCACATGGTCTTGTTTATCAGGAAAGCTGAGTTTTGAATCCTGGTTGAGTGTATGCGGGTGTTTTTCATTTGATGGTTTTTCAATCACCCTACGTGCAAATGCGAGTGAATAATCTATAAACTCTAATTATCTCAACCTTATATCATTATTGTAAATATGTAGATGGACCAGAAGAATAGTAAGGCCCTATTAAAAAAAAACTATATTTTTTAAATAATATTCATATTTATTTGATGAGTAATAAATAATAAAATTAATTCTTCTTTGTTATTCTTTTATTCCCTTCTCCTTATTTGAGCCTTAGTCCTGTATGACATGTTTCGGTGTTATATGTTACACCATCTTCAGGTCTGAAATTACATTTTTAAATAAATAGTACGACAAATTCGCAAAAACATTCTCATAAAGCTTTTAATCATATATTTTGGAACACAATTTAAAGAAAATAGTTTATGAGCAAACTATTCTTAAGTAAGTTTTCCTCAGAAGAACAAACACATTATTTTGATAATCACTATAAACAGTCTTCATGCATAAATAATAATAATATTGTTATTTAGCACCGCGTCTTACTACCCGTTCGGGTTATACGCTTTAAGTACTAATTACGCTAATGGATTAGGAATTGGGAAGGTTTAATTAGAGGAAGTGAACCCGCATTTGCGTGGAGGGAGAGTGGAAAACCATTTAGGAAAAACCACCCCCAGTTCACCCGACCGAGATTCGAACCTCGATCTCCCCGTCCTCAGCAGTCGAGCTAAACACGACAAGCGCGTTAGCCAACTACGCCACCGAGGCGGGTTTCATGCATAAACTTTAAGCAAAATTGTTCAAACTTTTATTTAATTTAAAATAAAAAAAGTTATTTGTAAAATATTCTTTAACTATTTTTCTACGTACCAATATAAAAATAAGGCGTATAATGCGAATACGCGGCCTTAATATAAAAATAAAATTATATGTCACTAAAAACTATCCCTAACTACCCATTTTAAACTAGTTCTTAAATTTAATATTAAAATAAATTTAAAAATGACACCTTGACAAAGGAAACTAGCCCAGGACCTTTAGCTTGGCGTGCTAATGCTCTAACCACTGAGCTATCCAGGGATAGTCACTTGTTCAGGGTCACTCTTCACTCATATGTTAAGTCAGAGTTTGTGATGGACGTGTGAATATCATCGGATACTAAGAGTAATCATTGATTTCACAGCCACAGGTGATTCGTTTGTGGATTTATGCTGCCAATAGTACTAAGACATTGTGCATTCCATCTTAACCCCTAAAGGTTATTTAGAATGTTCTCAAATATTTAATAACTAGGCCTAAGCTACCATTAAATAAATTTATTTGTAAAATAAAGGTACACAGTATAATGTAGCATGTAACATTTTCCCCGGGTATTTAAAAACAAACAGCCAGTTTAAAAATATCTCATATTTTTAAAAAGAATTCCTTTTCTTAAATTTCTGTTAAATTATTTGTTAAAAAAAATATATACGACTATTTATATTGTATAAAATAACGAAATATTCATTTTGAACAAATAGTTAAAGCTATTTTAAAAATATTTCAAAGGCATCAGGCATTAGTAAACTACGATTAATTTAAGTTTCCCCCATAAAACCAGAATACATTTTTGTCCTTACAAACATTTCCAAGAGATTCCAAACTAAATCGTTAGAATCATTTTCGAAAAATGTATAATTTAAAAAATTACGTATGATTAAACAACTATTAATTTAATAGTTAGAGTCAAACTCAAAAATACATCCTTGGGTAGGTGTAGTCCAATAATATATAAATTAAAAATTTAAAAAATTCCAATAAACTGTTTTGGATTTAAGCCTAAGGATGGACAGACAGACAGACATACATACATGGGAACATACAGAATGGTAAGATCAATTTTTTTCTGTCCCGACTTCAAGGTCACATAAAACATAAGAATTATCATAATCTCTAGGCATAACATGCTCACGATTACAAATCTTTTTTATATGAAAAAGTAAAAATCTCCTTTTAAATTTTCAAATAATTCCAAACACAATAAATCTTGTTTAATATTTCTTTGAATATAGACCAAGTTGGGAAAAGCACAAACAACCAGTACATTGTCATTAAAGAGTATAAATAAATAACTAGAAACTGAAAACATGATCCCAAAGAGTATAAAACATTCTCCTTGTTTGTTGTCATTACTTCAGTAACAAGTCAGGTTCTGGAAAATATTGACATAATTCAAGTTTATAACAATATGTTTGTATCTTTGTGGCGTGCTACATTTTGTAATTCTGTTATTCATTCTATAATAGTTACGAAACAACAGCTAGGTTATCAGGCTTTAAAACACTACTCAAGGTCACGCAGTAGCGACTCAATTAATCTTATAACCTTATTGAATAACATTGTCAAAATAGTAATTTATTATTAACCAACATATGAAAAAATAACTGCGCATATTTCTTAAATTGAGGTTAAAATTATCATTTACTGATTCACAATGAGAAAGATAACTTTTTTTTGTTGACATTCTTGATGTGACAGGCTCAAAATAATGACCTACATAAATCAAGGACGCGATTATTTTATTACCTATTATCTAATTTAATTGAAAAATATATTTTTATTTATAGATCTTTAGATAGGCCTAATGGTCGTGTAATCTCATCCAGTAGCTTCAATTAGTAAATAACTTTAATAGATTTAGAGAATAGCAAATAAAATTGTTGCCATAAGAGATTAAAACTGAAGTAATTAGGTCGTAACATCAGATTAATTAAAAACGCTTTAGTTATCTTAGTTTATAAATAGTTCAACATCTTAACTCAGTCAGCAGCGCACCTGTCTACTGAACTAGGAACTACATGTCCAATTTTAGGCATGGCAGGAATACTTATTATTGTTGACTTCTGCTTTAACAGAGATGTCTGGGTGTTGTTTGTACTCAAATTAAGTTAGTTTGTAGATCGAGCGCTGATATGATTGGTCGCATCAGAAATTGTAAAAATAATCAATACCCATGATAAAAGTTTATAAATAAAACAAATGTATAGGCCTAATTTGTATTATTAGCTGAAATATATGGATTTTATCATAAATAATTATGATAATATCATATTTGATTAATTGAAAAATGAAAAGCCAGACACGAGTATCGATCCTGTGTCCTGATTGTCACTATTCACTCTAGTGAATGAAAATTATGACATGTTTGATAGACATAGGCAGAGTGGCTGAGTGTTAAGGATACCACCAACATATTTAAGGGCCTTGACTCGAGCTCAGATGAGGAGCATAATAATGTGCTTATAGCCTATGGATATTCGTTTGTTCTAACAATCATATATGAAGTCCCTGGTTGGTTGTTGTAGCTCTACGCCATTATGTTGAAATTCTACTTATTAAAGATACCATTACACTAGGAAATTGTGATGGAGCTTGATTTCAACTCTGGTAGACCTTGGTTCCATTCCGTATTGTGATATTCGTATATATGTTCATCTTCATATCCAAAAATTCTGTGTATCAATTGTGTATCAATCACAGCAACACAGCAACATGAGGATACCACTGAAGATAGTGAAAAGTCCTGCAGAGGCCCCCCAGATGAGTGAGACAAATTGGGAGATATGTTGTTTGTGCCAGACTGAAAAAGCAGAATGTCCCATATGTACAAGAATCAGAGGTGAAGATGCAGGCAACAAATAAATCACAAAGAAAATTGAACATTTTCATGAGATAGGTTGTCTACCTAACAGGCTTAACATAAACTTGCTTAATGAAGATGAAGGCTTGCTACAGAATTTCACTCAACGACCTGCTAAGTACCATTACGAAATGTCTTGAAGTCAATGTTAAGCTCCAACGTGCCTAAATGCGTACTCTATCCCAACTTGACGATAACAATTTGGAGTTGCAGTACACTAAGCAGGCTAAAAAATTCCTGAGGTGCATTGTTACATTAGTTAAGCTAGAGCTAGAACCCATGTGTTTTTTTCTGTGATAAGACTGCAGATAGTAAGCAGTAACTGCAAAAGGCCGTGCCATTTGAACTTCATAAAAAGGTGCTAATTTGTGACAGCATTGCAAAAGGACAGTCTTTTAGCAAAATTAAGTGGTGGGGATATGGTTGCCAAAGATGAAGTGTACCATCGTATGAGCCTCATTAAACTGTATAAAAAGTACCGTACGCAACCAAAATCAAAAGAACAAATGGCCAAAGATTCTGCACCGCTATTTGCGTTCGCTGAGCTAGTCAACTTTATTGACTCATATTTGGAGTACAGCGATGGTTCTCCACTTTTTTTTATATCTCAATCATTTAAAAAACATGTACAAATGGTGAGTGGAACTACTAGGCGGATCTGATAATACCATCCATTCGACAAAGTTGAAAGAAAAATACCTTTGGTTTTTTCCTCAGGAGTTGACGCTCACAGAGAGGGTCGCAAGGATCTACTTGTGCCAAATGAAATATTTGGAAAATATCTTAGACAAGCATGTGCATTTTATGCAGAAGAAGAAGCAAATATAATTGATAGAGCTGCTAAAATAGTTTAAAAAGATGTTTTGGAGTTGCAGAGGTCAAAGAACAGCAATTTTGAATGATCCTTTCCTTGATTGCCAGGAAAATTCAACACCTAGCTCCCTATCAACACTCGTGAGCGTGATTCTGAATAGATATAGTATAGAGATTCATATCAATAATTTATCTCAAGAGAGTCTCATAATAACGCAACTTATGGTATACAATCGCTTCAGTTCCCGTTGTGAGGGCTCAGAGAGTATTCGGTGCACGGTAAGGCAAGAGACCCCGCTTCCCCTATTTGTTGGTGCTGCTGTCTATGCTAAAACTATATCGAAGGACCTTGTTATTATCTTGCATTGTCTTGAATATATGGTCGAGTTTTGAGTCTTATCAGCCGATATATGCAAGGTCATGGCCAGGGTTTTTTTGGGAGTTCAACCCCCCCCTTTCCAAATTTTATAAGCAAAATATATATGGCTTTATTTATGGTTCAAACAATATCAAAATTAAGATTCAACTACAAATTAGGGGGTTGTTTTACCATAAAAAGCACTTCAGAGAGCTTCTAAAGGTGTTTAATATTTAGAATTTGTCCTAGACTTTGTCAGTTAGGGGGTTATGCTTCCATAATAAACACTTCAGATAGCTTCTAGAACTGTTTATTATTTATAATTTTTTCTAGCTTCTGGCAATTGGGGGACGTGCCTACCAAAACCACCCTGAAATTGTTGGCTGGCTACGGCCTTGGATATTGGTAGTTCATCAGTGGCATACTTTCAAAGAAAAGAATGTGAATGTCCTCCTCAGCTGAAAATAAAGATATTAACAGCATCTGCTGTCGATAACATTGATCATAATCCAACAGCTACGAGTGCAAGTGTATCTTCTCATGGGACAGTGATTTCACTGTTCCAACATCTTACAGTAGATAATCCTGGTCGAAATCAGGAAGTGTTGAAATGATTAATACAGGGAAGAAAGTTAATCAATTTCTTAATACCTACATAAGTGTCCCTCCTATTGTTGGATTGAAAAAATTACCCTTGGTACCCAACAAACCTTCATTAATTTCAACTGCCGAACATGCAATATTATACTTAGTTTTGAAAGAAACAGAATGGTGTGTTCACGTTAGCAAGACTATCACCAACCCTCCAGTAAATACAAATCCACTCTTCCCCGATGATTCAGAATACATGGCCGTGATGAAGCATGCCATTGATGTTGTGATAAGAGCTATTACTATTGTCAACCCAGGACAGGTTACTGTCATAGACTGTGATTATTATTATTATTATTATTATTATTATTATCACCGCGTATTACTACCCGTTCGGGTTGTACGCACTTACGCTAATGTGTAATGGTAAGGTGATTGTGAGATGAAAGGGAAAACCTACAGTTTAACGTGGAATCCGAACCACGGTTCACACATTCACATGTTGTGATTACTACACGTCTTGTCAGAGGGTGAAGAAAGGGTTTGGCAATCAGATAAGTCCGTGCCGGGACCGAGGATTTCAATCCGGAACCTCAACACAAATGTCTGACGCCTCATCCCTAGACAACCAGGTGATCAATAAAATCACATTGTTATATCTTATTATCATTTCTAATTTTGTAATATGTACTTTGGCTTTTGCAATAATGTTGTAATGAAAGGAATTTAAAGTGTTTCGTTGTCTTCTGGCACCTCCATTCATCTGTTTTCTATCTAAGCTCTTCCCATTAGAGAAAGGCAACTTTCATTAATGCATTAAGGAGTCCTCTTTTTTTCATTGTACATGATTTTTGATATATTTGAGTTCCTCAGTGTTGATTTATTGTGAAAGGAGGTGTTGTTTGCCATGATTCCTAAAAAAGTATCTCTTATTAGGTGCCATATTTAAAAATGGCTGCCACAGGTGAACTGGGTGAGAGCTGAGATGGCCCTCGCCCTTAAAATCAACGTATGGTTATGTAGTACAGGTTACCTAAAAATGGTGTTTTTATATCCAAATGCACAATGGCCCTACTTTTTGCTACATTCCTCCCAGACTATATGGTGCAATGGGGTGGATTTAGCTTTCTCACCATAGGAATAGGGTGCTGAGGGGGCCTGAATAGAATTAGTTTAAGATACGAATACAGTATAATAAGGTCAAGTGGATAAAACTCGCTCAATATAGAAAGAGCGTGTAATGAGGTGGACTGGATATAACGAGATCAATATGTAGATAAGGTGTAAAGAGGTAGACTGTATTTAACTAACTCAGTCTAAGGTTATGATGTAATGAGTATGATTACATAAAGCCAGGTATGGCATTGGATATTTGGTGTGCTTCCGATCTAAAAAAAAAAGACGGTCTTACAATTATTTATGTATGTCCCCATGTCTCTATCTCTCTCTCTACACAGCTGAAACAGTTTATTCGTATTTTTTCAAAAACGTGATATTTAGATGTCATATGGTCAACGCTCCAAGTCAAATTGGAAATTTTATTCTGACTATACATTATAACTAAGAATAGTTCGCTGGTGACCAATTTTTTTTAAATTTGAAATTGTTCACAAACTGCTATTTTGTTATAAATTAACCTCTGAAGAGTGTATTTCATCAAAAATTGAAATGTTTATTTGTTTTTCTAAGAAAAAAAATTACATATTTAATGGTAGCTCTCTACTAACGAATTATTTTGAGAGCTCTATTTTTTTAATATATCAAATAATTATGTTTGAAATTAATAACTTAAAATTGTTTTTTATTAGTAGTATTTTTGCTGTAGAAAATTTTATTCTGGGGGGTCTGAAAACAAATTTTTGAAAAGAATAAAATTCAAACTACAAGGAATAGATGAGATGAGAAATCATTATGATAGCTCCCTACTATTTATTTTTCTGCTCTGTGCCCAGCTGACACGTATATTCACACCAATAAGATAGGGATGATGAAATGATATTGGTTTGGATCAATCTAGAATATATAAAAAGTCATGGGTGAAGGTAATTTTTCTTTTAAGTAATATATGTAGATTATCTTTTTATGATTCATCCATGAAGAAACACGCGCTTCTCAGAAATAATGTGAAAAGTATTTTACCAGTAAAATATATTTTTTATACCATTCTTCCTGTTAACGGAACAACTCCGCAGTATTTGGAAAAGACGCCACTTATCTATACCAATAAGAAGCTAGCTTTCACAACACCTGTCGCCAGGACTCTTTCTATTAGTTAGTTTTTACTCTGTTGACGAGGGGAGAAAGATGCAAGGGGTATGTCATTTATAAACTGTTTTGTGCGTATCAGCCAGTCATCCCAAAAACAGCGACACACAAGCAGGGGATCCACCCGCACAACCTCCGCCCACGCACAAGTCAGTCAGAGCCACACACTGGCAGTTACAGTCTAACACAGTATAAAATAACTTACATTAAAAGTGTGCATTGATATAAATCATCTAATTGGAGTATGTATAAGTAATTAGCAGATGTCATTTAAATAAACCATGTGTAAATAAACAGCCATCAAAAGTTCTCTTTCTTACATTAATTAATTATACCGTTCTAATTAGTGCTCGACTACGGAGCAATTAACAGCTGGTTAAACGGTATCTATTCCGTACAGTGATGATAGGCACTCAACCATGGAGCTATAGACAACCTAAATATCGTCACAGCATTATTATATCTTGGAATTAATCCGTAGTGTTTCGTGGCTCGATTAATTCCATAGTGTTACAATGATGAAGTCGGAATTCAGAGAAAAAAAAACGTATTCGCATTTTCATAAAGGAGATCATTTAGGAGAAATACCTTGGTAGCTTGTCTCAAATTCGACTTTATCGTCAGGAGCAGAAACAATCTAAGACTGACGTCTTTGTCCGTATTACTCCCGTTACGAGTTTCTGCACTTTTTTTAATTACAAAAAATGCCTCCATTTGAAATGTTGCTTTTAGAATATATAATCGTTTCTTTAAAAGAAAGGTTATAAAGAGATTGTTGAGATTTAGATACTGTAAAATAATAATAAGAAGAAAATAAAATATATTTATAAAATAATATTTTCACTGATTTGAATCTTTTAAAGCAATATATATTGTAGAAGTTTTAGAGCATTACAGATTGATATTGTCAACATCCGGAGGGGTGGTTTGTCAGACAAGAGGGAAGTCAAGAATCAACCACGATCACACGCACATGTGATTATCACATCACATGTGATTTTACAACACTTCTTCAAGAAAATGCAGGTGGAGGAACGTTAAATTGTTCTACACGTCCCTTTATCACTTAAAGTCGTTTATGACCTTCTGTAAAAAATGGAACGGATGTATAATTTACTAAAATATGCATCGGTGGTTGCATGATCTAACGCGTCACTTTCACAGTATACTGGGTAGACGGTGAGAGGGAGATATGGGTTCAATTCCCACATGAGAGTTCTTAGAGTGTTTTACTACTCTGCCTCCATGGAAATGTGAGTACATTTCCACTTTTTCTAAACCATCTCATCACTTACACATTTGCATATTCAACAAGTAGGATACGTTAAACCCGAAAGTCTAATGGATCCCCCATCTTACTCTTGTAATCAGGTTTGAAAATTTCTTAAGGTGGGAATGAAGGTGACGAGAGAAAATGCCAGTGTTTTTGCAGTTTTTATAGCAAAACCTTTTTTTTTTTGCTAAAATAAATAAAATATTGCTCCAGTAGCAACGTTAAATTTAATTTTATTCACACGATGATATTAACAGTAGTCGAATATAGGTCATAAGCATAGCGAAATTAGATGAGTAACCTTTTAAATGAACAGAAAAAGTTGTTATTAAATTCCAGGACAGCCTTAACAATTATTTAATGAGTACTGTTTATATCACCGTGTGAAGGAAATTAAATTAACGTTGCTACTGGAGTATTATTTTATTTATTTTGGACAAAGAAATGTTTTTCTATAAAAAAAAATGAAAAATTTGTTGACTTATCTCGCGTCCCCTTCTACCTCACCTCAAAGTCAAACGAGAGCATGAGCGTCAGCAATGGGGAAGTGAAGAACGGTCGTGTTGTCTGTACCACACACAGTTACCACTCGGTCCGGGGGAGGACTAAGTTGGTCCCTTTCCAAGGACCCGTAGGAACTAGGTAGGTGATCGACCCACTTCAATCCCGTGCGCGCGTCCCATTTACTACGCGCGTGTCACGCACACACGCAGGCGCCGTGAGACGTAGGTGAGTCCTTAAAATAAACTTTGGAAAGGGTTGGGGGAGGCTGTTAAAAGGAAGTGATGTCCCAAACCATTTTCTGAGCCATCTTTGATAAAAACATTTACTCTTCTGTTATCAGAACATATTTGTACAATTCACTGAGTATTCTTTAGAAATAACATAAGCGTGTAAGCTACACTGAAATTTCATTTATCAGAGCATACACGAGTATGCTACACCAAGCATTCATTTATCAGAATATACACGAGTATGCTACACCAAGCATTCATTTATCAGAATATACACGTGTAAACTACACCAAGCCTTCATTTATCAGAACATACACGTGTAAACTACACCAAGCCTTCATTTATCAGAACATACACGTGTAAACTACACAGGGCCTTCTTTTATCAGAACATACACGTGTAAACTAAACCAAGCCTTCATTTATCAGTACATACACGTGTAAACTACACTGAGCCTTCTTTTATAAGAACATACACGTGTATGCTACACTGAGCCTTCATTTATCAGTACATACACGTGTATGCTACACTGAGCCTTCATTTACCAGAACATACACGTGTAAACTACACCAAGCCTTCATTTATCAGAACATACACGTGTAAACTACACCAAGCATTCATTTATCAGAATATACACGTGTAAACTACACTGAGCCTTCATTTATCAGAACATACACGTGTAAACTACACCAAGCCTTCATTTATCAGAACATACACGTGTAAGCTACAACAAGCCTTCATTTACCAGAAAATACACGTGTAAACTACACCAAGCCTTCATTTACTCAGAACATACACGTGTAAACTACACCAAGCCTTCATTTATCAGAACATACACGTGTAAACTACACCAAGCCTTCATTTACCAGAACATACACGTTTAAACTACACTGAGCCTTCATTTATCAGAACATACACGTGTATGCTACACTGAGCCTTCATTTATCAGAACATACACGTGTATGCTACACACGGCCTTCTTTTATCAGAAAATACACGTGTAAACTACACCAAGCCTTCATTTATCAGAACATACACGTGTAAACTACACCAAGCCTTCATTTATCAGAACATACACATGTATGCTACACCGAACCTTCTTTTACCAGAACATGCACGTGTAAACTACACTGAGTCTTCTTTGATCAGAATATACAAGTGCAACTACACTGAGACTTCATTTACCAGTACATATACATGTGAAATACACTGAGCCTTCATCCAGGCCATAAACTTTATATAACTGACATGTTTCAAATCTTAGTTATCTATTTGACTTAAACATCTAATATTTAAAATATTTTTATGTGTATATTCTTGAACGGTTTGTATTTTTTTCTTAACGTGTCCTAAGTTATCCTATTCTAATTGGTTTCTAACTCATAAATTCAAGTCACAAAAATGTATACTCTATTTATTGTGATAAGTGTCTAAATATCATACATACTGTATATACATAACTATTGGACTCATCTATTTTGTAAATGTTTTTAATATTTTTATTGATTGCATTCAAATTTTTTACTATCCAAATCATCTTTATTTAATTTAAGTAGCTGATTGAATCATACTATCTAAACCAATCTTAATTGTGGTTTTTACTTAAATATTAAATTGTTTTCCTAAAAATACTATAGTAACATTTTTTAGCGATGAGTCTCCCCATCGTTCAGGTTATACCCATTTGTACTAATTACACTAATTTGCTAGGAATGATGAAAATTAAATTTAAGAGGTAGTGTACTCGCATTTATGTTGGGGAAGAGTGAAAAACTATTTGAGAAAACCTACTCTCAGCACACCTGAAAGGGACTCGAACTCTGATCTCCCCATGATTGGTTGTCCATTCTATTTCGAGTGTGACATCTAATATAATCTTCCTTATTCCCTCCCTACCTCCACCTTCTAACATCTGGACCACTGTACGCCCTGGAATACCTTAACTAACAATAAGTGCATTTTCCACAACTCACAACTAACAACTCTAAGTCAAATCAAATTTCGTGTAAGTTAAAAGTACAATTTTTATTTTTATTTATTATCGGTAAGCCTATATAATCTGTATTTAGTAAGGTATTACACATGTATGGCCTTTATGATTCTACTTTAGAATTTTGTATTAAATTCCAATTTAACTTCTTAGTTCTTAGTATAGTTAATAAAATTGTAATTCTTAAAACTATCATTTAATTTATATTGAAAAAAAAGATTATATTTTTTAAGAAACACACTTTGTCAAAATAACTTGATTCCATTGTTTCTAAACTTATCTGAAGCAAATATTAAAAACAAAATAAATATAGCTCTTCCAAATGTGTGTAAAGCGTTCAGAAAGTCACATAGAAACGTGTGAGGTCTCTTAGCCGTGGGTAAAAAAGTACTCGAAGCCAAAATAAAACGTGAACGAATTAAATTTTTGAGGCCCACAGCTACCTAACAGCCAATCAGAGAACTCTATTAATAACATTCAATTGTTGGGAACGATGGAGGGTTGTTCCGATTCAAAGGGTTGTGTTGACCACGGAGAGGGGATATACTAGAACGGATATAACAGGTGTTTTTATAGGCCGTCTCACTCCACGGATAACACCTAGGTTAATTAATACAGCTCGAACCAGACATCGCGTCACGTCGTATCATGGTGACTTTATCTTTTAGTTTGGCTTTTTGTATGGTATCACACAATCTTACATAATTTCTCATTTAGTATATTTGTGACAACATTAAAAAAATTCTATCAGTATTCTACTGTAAGTGAGAAATCTATTATTAGTAAACTTCCCTTAGTGAGATTTCTCAGGAAAATAAAAAAACAATTTGATAATAATAAGAAATAATATTCAAACAAATTAGCTGCTAAAGCCATTTTTTTAAATGGTAAACTTTCACAAATTAATAAGGACTAATCAGTAAAATATCCAAATTTTGAAGGCTAGGACCAATATTACAAAAACGCTCCAAGGTGTGACCATATAAAATCAAAATATCAAGTTTGAACCAAATCCACTGTCACCTCCCGCGTCGCCTCAGTGGAGAAGGGCGTGGTCATAGAGCTATTGGCAATGGTCCCCTAAATTTAAGGTCGGCCCAAGATAAACTAATAGTCCGGAATTAATTGTGCTACCCAGGATTATTCCAGAGAGACGCTATCCTGCAAGGCAGAGGAAGCCCACGGGATACTACCTAGATGTGTGATCCTAATGACTTTCCTGAATAGAGAGAGAGAGAGAAAAAAAAATACTCTTAGTGTGATTGATATGTATTATAGTGGCTCAGGAGAGCCTCTTAAAAAGGAGGGAGTAGTGTGACGTATAGCTGTAATGACTATTCTGCGAGTGCAGTGAGTGTACCCACCTCGGTAACTGCTAAGAGGGGTTGGGGGCGACAGCTGCAAATAGTCAGGTAGCAGAGTAGTTTTCCTGTGAGTGCGTTTGGGACTGGTCGTGTTAAACTAGTGTCGTGGACACGGTGTCCAAGTATTAAACGTGTATATATTGATGTATGATAGTTGTATTAAGATGTGTACCCTTAAGTGTAAATATATATATCATTTGTAAACAGAAAACACGCTACAAATGTAAAAAAAAAAGTATAATGGTGATGACAAGCTATAAACTCGCATTTTGTTTGGTTTTGTTTTGTTTAGCTTAGACTGTAAATAATACAGATTTTTTGTAGACTTTCAAAGGGGTGAGGAGGACTGAACTACCAAACCCCCTTAGCTATGGCCTCAGGCCCATATTCCTACGTATTACAAATTCGTACAACATCCATATATTTAAATAGTATGAATTCAATGTAAAATACATATGAAAAAATAAAATGGCTAAACAATTTCAGTTGACTTAATATTAAACATTGATTATTAACTTTTGATATGTTTTACCAAATATATCATGGTCACATTTTACATCTAGCTTCCTTGGTTTCACTCAACTTCTTCATTATTGTTGTAGCCATCAGCCTGAAACATTAACATTGGAACAGTATTAATCTAATTATCTATTTTAAAATAGGAGACAAAGGGTTGTATTTATTTTAATAAAATATAAACTATATAGTACAGGAAGTGTTTTATATTATATTTGTTCAGGTCCCCAATTTTTGGGGGAGGGGGTACCTTGTCCCCATTTTTTCGTCAATAATTTAGAAATGCACAAGTCTTGTGAGTGTCTGTTATACCTGCCCGACAAATTTCAATCTTATATCAGAGTAAAAAGTAGTTTTTAGATAGGTTTGTGAAATTTTGCAATTCCCCATTTTGCCAGCTTCCACTTACAAATCTCAAATATTTAAGAATGATTTGTTTCTCTGGAGTTATCACACCACATTCCTGGCATTTTTAAATTATTTTGTATTTCCTAAAATTATACAGTGGTTAAGTTCTATTGAGAAAAAGACAGACAAGCATTTCATTTTTATGCATTAGTATGATTCAATCCGTTTAGTTCTCTTGGTTGTGTAGCTATAGCGCCTACACAGATACCCTCATACAAACACATACATACATACAAAACAAACAAACATAATATACATAAGCTAAATTATTTATTTGACAATTTATTATTGGTTCCCATTTTCTGGCTTCTTTCAGTTTATGAATTAGAGCTCTGGACGGGCTAAAAAGTAGATATGTACAAGACTCTAAAATTCAAGAAAAAATAGATCTCGATCTAATTTCGAAAGTTAAAAATTAATTTCAAAAATTTAAGAAATTTGAAAAAAAAAAATCAAATTCTGGCCCTAAGTAATTTAAAAAAAACTAAACCAGAAATCTACTATTTTTAACAATACTGCAATGACACAACTATAAGTCACAATTTTCCCCCGATAACAGTCTTCGGAAGAATGTTTTGGTCATACAAATTGTTTCTCAGTATCAAACTTTTACAATATGAATTGTTACATTATCAAATTAAATTATAAATGGTATACATTGTAGCAATCACCATTTTACTAATTGAATTTAAAATGTTTTAAGTTATATATTTAGAGTTTAAATTAACTAAAAGATAATCAAAATGGAACTTTAGCACCCTAAAACAATAAATTTTCTTAAATGAACTTAATTTACATTTTTCCACTGTCAAAGATGTTTTCTTGTCTCACTCTCGCATCTTCATAATTTTTCATATTCTAATTTCAATATTATCCAACGGCGTCTCGTGTATAGGCACTGCGGAACTTGTCACCTCCCACGTCGCCTCAGTGGAGAAGGGCGTGGTCATAGAGCTATTGGCAATGGTCCCCTAAATTTAAGGTCGGCCCAAGAGAGTGTTTATCGTTGGGCGCCACCTCGTTGGTGATAGCGAGTCTGAACGTTAACGAGGAAATTCGTTCAGTCGCCAGATGTAGATATGAAGATCAACACTCCCCCTAGTAAGGTAGACCCGGACAAATAAGGGACCTCTCGGTCAGGGATAAACTGCTTGGAAGGCAACGAGGTTCCCCATTAAACCCATAGACCTTCATGGGTTTACCATGATCACATCTGCCATACCTGATAGTTCCTAATATAGATGAGAGCTATCCCAACCCCGGAAAAATGGGTCCCTTGGGTCACTGTAATAGTTAACAAAACAAATATCGTTCAATAAGCCAGAAGGGCTTACACAAAAAAAATCAGGCTAAAAAAATGATTCCTTATCTCAATTTTAAATTCCCACATCATTTTGGTTAAAATATTTCCAATTAAATGTTTGGTTAAGCCTTAATCTTAATTTCATTTGACAATAGATTCAAGTTATAAGCATGAATGGAATGTGTGAAGCATATAATTATTTAAATAGTGAAAATATAAGTCAAACATTAATAGGTTAGTTTAAAAATAATTAGTAAACTACTTTACAATTTATAGATGAGAGCTATCCCAACCCCGGAAAAATGGGTCCCTTGGGTCACTGTAATAGTTAACAAAACAAATATCGTTCAATAAGCCAGGAGGGCTTACACAAAAAAAAATCAGGCTATATAAAAAATTATTCCTTATCTCAATTTTAAATTCACACATCATTTCGGTTAAAATATTTCCAATTAAATGTTTGGTTAAGCCTTAATCTTAATTTCACTAGACAATAAATTCAAGTTCTAAGCCTGAATGAAATATTGTGAAGCATATAATTATTTAAATAGTGAAAATATAAGTCAAACATTAATAGGTTAGTTTAAAAATAATTAGTAAACTACTTTACAATTTTATCACGGAAAACAATTTATTGACTTTACACATACTTCAGGAAATATAAACATTGGGAGCTGAGAATGGCCACTGCAAAAAAAATTAATTATTGTGCACATCTCAACTAAACCTAACGCTACTCTACAATAGGCACAACAGTCACTTTCTAAAATAGTGCCATCTAAAGTCCATATTCAAATATCATCGTCTTTGCGAGAAAAAAAAAAGAACACAAATATAGCACTTAGCGGTCTATGTGAGTCCTGCGCGTAACCATACACTCCACGTGGAACTTTAGGGGTATCCAGTTGGTCGGCCACTCGTGAGTGCCTCTGGTCTGGCCCGGGTATGCAACCAGTGAAGTAGTACCGCTGATGTGGTCCATGGTTGACCGTACACAGTCAGAGAACCAAACTCCCGTGCCCAGACGTCAAACCCAGACCCTACAAACCCCATATATATGTAGAATGGAACCAACCAAAAATATAACCACTCTTTACAAATATCAATACAATCTAACAGTACCTTCAGAAGTTATAAATACCACTAACATTCAAAGCCCCCACATTATAGGACTCAAAATTCTAAGTTACTGTTCCAAAACTGTCTGTCTGGCGATATGAGTACCCTAATAACAAGTTTAAGTATATAACATAAATATATTATTTACACAACTATAACCCCTCACTGCATACAATAACATGTACATAAAATGTTCTGACTCATTATGTATTTATCATACCGATAGTGTCAATTAGAAAAAAATTATAAGTGATCAATCCAACTAGTTGACATCACATAAATTGATCCTCAAAACACTACCACATAGCTGTCCATTTCAGACACCAATTAGTAACATATTACCGTTTAGAAAGAAGGTCATTAACATAATTAACTCTTAACTTAATCACTGAAGGGGAGTTTTAATATCACCCAGCCTCACGCCAAGCCGTTTTCCCCCTTCCCAATCGGCCAATTATTTCACTACTCTCCTATTAGAACGGGTGCAACTATGCAAACATTACCAGAATAAAATCACTCTGAAAGTTGAAATAGATTGTACATATGATAAGGATTAATTAATATGAATGGGTCTACCTTACCCCGGCCACAAAACTTCGCTCCAAATCCTCCCCACGGAGACAGAGGGTCTTCACAATCCAGGCGTTTAAGTCCAACATACGTACACACACGAATCCGTACCGCAAAACACTGACTCAAACTCTTCTCATATAACTCAAACACAGTTCACCGCTCAAGTTCTAACGTAAGCCACGGATAGTTCATAGCGCTGTCGGATGTACTGTAGCGCCACGTGGCGTAAGTAGGCACCGTTAATGTCCACGCACCCCAGGACGTATCCGACTACTGTGGGCATGCTTCCACAATAAACAACTGATTTATTTAGTGGGCCAGGCTAAATATCGGAGGAGAGATCCATGGGACGGGAAACGTTACACCATCAAATCATTTAATCAGTAGCCCCGAGTACAAATATACAGAATCGTAAGATCTTAATTTTGGGTTCGAGGGCATATGAAACGTACAGATTCATGATAATCTTGAGGGCAAATATTTCATGAGTACAATACTTTATTTGCATAGTAAGATAAAACAGTAAGAATAGACAAGTGAAATCGTTTTGTTATATTTAAAAGAATAGTAAAATTTTTAAATATAACAAGTATTTAATTAAAAACCCTTTAAGTTAATTCCAATTTCACTGTTGTTGATGTTAAGAATGAAAATATCATGGATTTAAATGTTATCATATACAGAAGTGCTAAATAAAAGCAACTGAAGAAAGGAAACTTTGGAAAGGTATACAGCAGGCATGGCCAGAACATCATCCGCGATCGACCGGCCGATCGCGGCATCGTTTTTGGTTGATCGATGAATATTTCGTCAGAGAGAAATGTTCAAATCCTTGAAAATCGAATACGGAACCGTACGCTAATTCTATATCCCAACGAACGAGCTTTCACTGTCCACGTTGATATTCAGCTGAGTTGCGTCATATGGGTGGCAGATGGCAAAGAAACACAGGCACAGCAAAAAAAACCAATGCATTTCATATCCGCGTACTAACGCTTGAGACCAGAGCGCTGGCAAACTTGGTGAGACGTGGACTGTATCAGATTAGTCAACTAGTGTTTAGCAAATGCGCTGTGTATTTATGTTTATTTCGGGCTCAATCCTCGTTCAACTGTTTTATTCTGCATTGTTCGTTTCTCATAACACCAATAAGGCCTAGTGTCTTACACTCGTTCTGTATCTTGTAATGTTAATAACAGCGAGGGTCGTATGTAGTGAAATAAGAAATGAATGTTTCTAAAAGGATAAGTTATCATTCTTACGAAGAATGGAAGATTGATTACTTCTGTCTAATGATAAAATACAAATGTTGTTGCTTAATTTGTAATGCTATAGTGTCAATACCTAAAAAAGGGAATTTGGAACGGCACAACACCCTTCACAAGGACCAATTGCACTTTCCACCCAATAGTGAAGTTAGAAAACTCAACCTGAAAAAACTTAAATCCAGGTTATCGGCACAACAAACTTTGTTTAAAGCCAGTTTTACAATCAAAAGTAATAACGTTCAAATTAATTCAACTTCTTGCAAAGAAATGTAAGTCTTTTAGTGATGGGGAATTTATCAAGAACATGTTTTTAGAAATAGCAATGTACTTTATTTACATTTAAAAAACAAGAATGAGATTAGTACTGCTTTACAAGATCTACAGTTATCCCAAAATATTGTGATGCGACGAGTTTAAAAAATGGGTGACAGTAATAAATAACACCTGCAAGTAGATATATGTAAATGTAAAGCTATCTCTCTCTCTCGAGAGAGAAAAAGAGTAATGAATCCAAAGATATAAGTTATACTACTTAAGTAATTGGTTTTGCACGTATGGTTTTTAGTGTTTTTACCACAAAATAAGAACTGCTTGGGATGATTCCTCTGGAAGAAGAAAAACTATAGGTCTAGACATAGTCAACGCCTTCAAAATTTTCTTTAATAAGCTTAAACTGCCTTTTATAATACTAGTATCAACTATAACGGATGGAGCAAATTCAATGACAGGTCATCTTAAAGGTTTTATTGCATTATACCAGAAATATGATGACTTCCCCGATTTTTTTTAGTTATCATTGTATCATTCACCAGCAGGTAATCACCAGCAAGCGTTTGAACACAAAAAGTGTGATGGACATACCCTTCAAAATAATTGTAAATTCAATCCAAGGACAATCTCTTTATTGGCACCTCTTTAAGATGCAACTGGGTGAAAAGCATAAAGAGCTAATATTATATATAGATGTAAAAAATAGGATAGGATAATATGTCAAATACAAGAAAAAAATGCAAGTCAACATCAAATTTATTAGTGACAAATATTCATAACAGATACAAGTAAAAATATGAATGCAATTCCTGCTTTTCGTCTAATTCCTGACAGTAGCAATTAGCAAGGATCAAATTAATGAAATTACAACACAATATGGTGTAAGCACTGCTCCAAATGAGACTGGCAATAAGAGCCATTATTTAACCATTAGATTACTAAGATCACCAATCTATGTTGGAAGTATTAGATAACACTCCTTTCCTAAACTAAGCCTCGATATCCTTTCTAAAACTAAAGATTGACAATCGACTAAACCACAATCAGGCGGGCCTGAATGGCAGACATAATATGGCTTGTTATTGCACAGCTTCCTCCCCTCCCAAACTATTTCTTCAATTTTTACTTAGAAATGTCAAATATTAAAATGCATTTGTATATTCTGAGGGGGGCTAGACAAATTAAATTTTTTAATCATACTTAAAAGTTTAATTTATTTTTATTCCCCCTTCTCTTATTTCCCGAGGTCACGTGTATATATGATATATTTATGATCCACTAAGGCAATATTTTTTAGTCCAGAGATTAATTTAAATAATCACCTGACCACTAAGCACATGGTCTAAATAGCATGGGTACGAATCCTGGCTGGGTGTTCTTGGGATGTGTATTTTCATGAATAGTTTCCTGCTCTACTTCTATGCAAATTCGAGTACACTTCCTCTAAATTAGATCTTCCCCAACCCAGTACATCAGCGTAATTAGTAGATCTACATATGCGTATAACCCGAACTTGCAGTAAGACTTGGTGTGTGTAAATATATATATATATATATATATGTACAATATATAGGCCTATAAAATTATATGCTACGGATTAATTCCAAACGTCGATAGAGTCAATATTATCCGGATAATGTTAACATTATCTAAAATATATGTGTATTGTTAAGTGAAAGTTGATTGAATCATGTTTTTCAAAGTTTATCCGGCTAATATTGATATTCTCCGCCCTCACTTGGATAGTGTCAGATTATAGGATTGAGGTTATGTTAGTTAGGTTATGCTAGTGTATGTTAGGTGAGTTTAGGATAGCTACGGTAAATGTAAGTTAGGTTAGGTCAGGGGAAAAGAAAGCAACACAGTGAGTCATTTTGGATGCTAGTGCATTGCCATGATGCAATTTCAGATCCCATATCGAAATAACGTTCCAAAGTATAGTTTGTATTGAAACGTGCTTAGTTTGATAAATAGTATTCAACGCTATCCAAGTCTTGCTGAATAATGTCAAGATTATCCGTATAGGGCTGAAACTGAGATTAATTATATATTTCTTACTTCATCCACTGCACTTGGATAATGTCGAAATCTCCTGGCCAATCTCGACAAAATACATCTTTCGCACATCACCCGTAACATGTACACAAGGTACCATGTCCATTAAAACCATGTGAAAGTTCATACGTTTTGTGAGATTTATGCTAATATAGAGGTCAATAATTTTTTAGAGACCTGACAATCCTTTTATATTATTATTATTATTATTATTATTATTATTATTATTAGCACCGCGTCTTACTACCCGTTCGGGCTATACGCTTTAAGTACTAATTACGCTAATGGATTAGGAATTGGGAAGGTTGAATTAGAGGAAGTGAACCCGCATTTGCGTGGAGGGAGAGTGGAAAACCATTTAGGAAAAACCACCCCCAGTTCACCCGACCGAGATTCGAACCTTGATCTCTCCGTCCTCAGCAGTCGGGCTCAACATGACTAGCGCGTTAGCCAACTACGCCACTGAGGCGGGTAATCCTTTGATAAAATCGGGAACTTTGTCATAGTAGTTAATGTAAATTATATACTTTAATATTAATAATAATAATAATAATAATAATAATAATAATAGTGGCAATAGTAGTAGCAATGTTAGTAGATGACATAAACCGATATTGATGAAATTTGGCAAAAATTTAGGGGAACTATACCCTTTGTTAAAAGACAAATATGTTCCTGAGAAGACAAAGGAAGTAATTATGAATACAATTTTGACACCCACCTTAATGGAGCAGAATGTTGGGCTTTGACAACAAAGGACAGGAGCAGAATACAGGTGACGTAGATGATACCTCTATGTTTCACAGTGGGAAAGATGAGGAAAGATAAGAGTTAGAAGGGAAAATATCTGACAGAAAGTAGGAGTGATGCCGCTATTGAAGAAGATAGAGGCTGCCCAGCTGAGATTGTTAGGACATGTTGAGAGGATGGAAGGAGAAAGAGTTGCTGTGCAGTGTTGGAGATAGGAGCCTGGAGGGAAGAGACCAAGAGGAAGACCGAGGAAGAAGTGGAGAGATGGCGTGGAGGAAGTCCTCAAGAAGGAAGGGATGCTAAACATTCGGAAGCTGAGAGAGGTGGGAGAAATTACTGACAGTCTGAATGAACTGGAAGTGGATACTGATCTCGCTGACAGGTGCAAACCTATCTGGGAGACAAAGAATATTATTAGCAACAATAAATAATGGATGTCTTACTTTATTTTGTTGAAATTAGCAATAGTCCTACACCCTAACTAATAAATTTCTAAATACTTTGCCCAATTCAGACAGTTTAGGTACAACTAAAACTGCATGAAGGGACACAATCATCATAAATAATAATAATAATAATAATAATAATAATATTTAGCACCGCGTCTTACTACCCGTTCGGGTTATACGCTTTAAGTACTAATTACACTAATGGATTAGGAATTTGGAAGGTTGATTTAGAGGAAGTGAACCCGCATTTGCGTGGAGGGAGAGTGAAAAACCATTTAGGAAAAACCACTCCCAGTTCACCCGACCGAGATTCGAACCTCGATCTCCCCGTCCTCAGCAGTCGGGCTCAACACGACAAGCGCGTTAGCCAACTACGCCACCGAGGCGGGTCATCATAAATAACTAATGTTATTAGAGACTACTGTGAGTGAACGAGGTTTCGTATATTTTATGTTATATACTGTACTAGTTTTTATCATTTTATTAAAATGTTCTAAGACAATTTCAATGGAAAATTTGTATGGTCTGAGCCCTTTGAATAGGCGCAGGCTTAATTGAAAAATGTAGCTAAAGGCTTCAAATGATTAGAGTAACACAAACAAATCCTAGAAATAGCCTATTATCTCTAAATTTAGACATCCTTTGACACTATTGCTGTACCGAGCAAGAGAAGGTCTAAACTTGAGGTGTTCTGGTGGATACCATGTTTGTATGTTGGGTCAAGATCCATTATTAGTTCAAAGGTCATGAAGGGATGACACGAAGACACACATGTACTAAAGGTACGTCACATTCATCCTTTTTTTTAAAACGGTAAAAAGTATCATATTATAGTTGGCAAGCTATGTTAGCTTAAAATTTGTATTGATTTTTTAATTATTATTTTCTATTCCTTCCTTGTCTCACTACCCGTTCGGGCTATACACTCATATCAAATGTACTCACATTTACGTCTTTGATGAGTGGGAAAGCGTTTAGAAAAAAAATACCCTCAGTACATTCGGCTGGGATTTGAACCCCAATCTCCCTGTTACTGGTAGTTCAGTCTAACATTGGAGTGATGCTTTAAACCATACGACTATTATTATTATTATTATTATTATTATTATTATTATTATTATTAGCACCGCGTCTTACTACCCATTTGGGTTATACGCACTTACGCTAATGTGTAATGGTAGGGTGATTGTGAGATGAAATGAAGAACCTACAGTTTAACGTGGAATCCGAACCACGGTGGCGGCCTGGCATTCCCCACATTCACAAGATGTCTTGTCAGAGGTGAAGGAAGGGTTTGGTAATCAGATAAATCTTTGCCGGGACCGAGGATTGAACCCCGAACGCCAGCACAGAAGTCTGACACCTTACCCCTAGACCACCATACGACTACCAATACGGCTAATTGCTTGCGACCTCCTAAACTCTCATGATTGGTCACTGATTACACAATAGGACAGCGGCAGTAACTATAATAGAGAAAGTATAGACTTGTTTTTCTCTGATTAAACTATATACTATTTCACTATGTTACTATTATATCGGTGTTGATGCTACAGGTACAGCTGCATATCTCATGACTCGACGTATGAACATTATTAAAGTAGCTTTAGTCATCGTTTATAATGGTCCGATGATTTCCTTCCTACCATGTTCCTGCTACGAATAGTTTGGCTCTTCTCATCAATTTGGACATAACTGGTTTTCCCCCCCAAGAAGAGAGGCGTTGGCCATGAGGAGTCGTCCCGTGACATAATGAAGCGCCCGAGGAAATGGCGGCGGCGAGGAGAACTGGTCTGCCAGTCTGACAGCTCTAACTCCACTAAAACTCATTCATATAATTTCCAGTCTCTCTCTTTCTCCGGGTCAGGTGGTTTACTCGGCACGCCCGATGCAGTCTGGCCTACTAAGCTAAACAACCCGGTATCCGGATTATCTCGAAGTTTGTCCATAGGGTCAACACGTCCTGATTTAAACGGATGACGTAACAATAGCTCGCACTGGTAGCCATAGACTTGTTACTGTGTAAGGGTGCCGTTGGCAGAGGAATCAGGCATAGAGCCGCAGCTGAGTGCATTGCTGACAATGGTTTTACAAACGAGATTCGTCACTTCGTTTGCCTAGAGCAGACCTTGGAAAACTACAATCCACCACGTATTTTTATGTGGCCCACCAAGCTATCTATCTGAGAACAAAAAAATATAAAAAAGTTAAATTTTGAATACAATCCTAGAAACAAAAGTACCCTGCCATAGAAAATATCTATTTCATGTTCGTATTCCATTGCTTGAGACCAAAGCGTTAGCAGCCTTGATTCCAATTAAAACTACGTTTGTTTTCACAACATTTAATGAAAACAAAACTCTTGATCACTTTTAAACCATGCAAACACTGACGATATCAGAAAATAGATTTGAAAAAAAATGCCAAAATGAACAACGCTTTGAGCGATGAGTTTTCTCTAAGCCTTGCCTACTTTCGCAAAATTGAAAAAGGTTGGTCGATAGTGCGCGCGATCCATTTTCAGCTGACATTGATAGTGCGCCAAGTAGACTTCAACTTGAAATGATAGACCTGCAGTGTTATCCTGGCTTAAAGGAATTACATGGTCCTGAAGAAATTTGTACATTTTACAATTCTCTTGATTATGATAAGTTCGCAAACATTCAAAGATTTTGCTCAAAAAATGTTGGTCATTTTTGGATCGACCTTTATATGTAAACAAACATTTTCTATGGTGAATCTCAATAAAAACTCCTTACGATCAAGCATTTCTGATGAACATTTACAAGCAGTTTTAAGAATTTCGACGACTAAATTTACACTTGATATCAAAGAAATTATGAAAGATATGAACAATTTGCATTCATTACATTAAGTCATGTTTTATTGGAGAGTTATTACTTATTTTTTAACTTTTTTATCTTGACTATATAATATAATTCTCCATTTTTATATGATAAATTGCGTGTACCAAAAAAATCATATTTTATTTGGCAGCCTGTTATAATATTAAAATTCTCAATGTGACCCTTCAGCCTAAATACTTGCCCAGGCCTGGCCTACGGCTTGGTAGGAGTGCCCATCAAAGTGACGTGACACAATGATATGGCAGTAACGTTACATAAATATGAGAGTGACATATAAGTGACGATACTCACGTGTGACTCAAAGCACACCGAAATGATCTAGCACTAATATATTTATTAATAATGTTCTCATCTGATTATGAAGATGCATTTGCCTTATTGAATTGAGTTAATGCTATTAGATACAATAATCATGGTCGTGGTAAATGATGCTTTATGAAGCATCCGTTTTGGTGAGCAAACGTAAAATAAGTGGGGATTTAAATGTTTTTATAAAGATGTATCGAGAAATGTGTCAGTCCTTTTACAAAATGAGGAAAGAAAGAGTTCACTTATTACTAAGAAAAATTAAATCTGTGACTTTAAACAAATGTAACAATAATTAAATGGGTTAATTTGTCCTTAACATATGACAAAAAGTGGAGCATGCAGCAATCGTCTGACACTAGCGTGGCATGTGTCAAGTCACAACTTCAGTAGATGCTGACTCATATAAAGGCCCTTGTAAGCAGGCGTTTCATGACGCGCGTTCTTTGAATACACAGGAGACAATGAATGAGTACTTTGATACACTGTCGCACGTCATTTATGTCGTTGTGATCTGAAAAGTGTGTCGTCGTAAACTAGAGAACACCACGTCAAAAATGACGCATGATGATCGAAAATACATCATGTTCAATGGGGCATTTTATACAGGCGTCAACTTTTGTGTCGCAGTGTTGGCGCGACTGCAAGGCAACCAACCTCTCTGACCCTCGTGTTGGAACCTCGATGTATTTCAGTACCAGTATCAATGTACTTGTAGAAGGCAGTGCTTTTATTATTTATGATAGGGTATTTATTGTCTACCACTTTTTTTGTTCCGGAAATGGCAACGATATGAGTAATATAACGCACGGATCCATCATGAGTGGTAGAATAGAAGAGACTAGTGACCCTGGACTCTGTAATTTCCATTTCCTCCCACCCTTTTCACGACGAGTGACACATGTTGCTTGCCGTCATTTTGGTTGGTGTTCCCTCTTACTAACGTGGGTGCATTTTATCTAAACTGCCTTCCTAGTCTCTGGCCATTCAATTGAACCGTTAAGCTTGCATGAACAGAGCTGTTTAAAACAAAATCTGGTGGATAACACACACCTTGTGTCGCTGAGTTGTGACACCGGGCCGTACCAATGGCAGCCAAAGATTGTGTGTTGAAGTTAAGAGTGCTTGGGTCGGCGTTGGACTGGCTCGAAAAGGAGGATGGATTGGGGTGCGTGTTGACCGTCTTCTTCGTGATAGCGACTAGATCTGTGCTAGAAGTGATAGATTTTAAAATAATGATGTGTGTAAAACGGAATTAATATGTCAGTTTAGTTAGCACATAGACTCGAACAAGGTTCTCCTAGACTCCCAATCAGTCCCCCTCAGCCCTAAGCTTGGGGATTGATTGAGAGAGGTAAATATATATTTTTATTTTAAATACAATATCTGAGATGCTGAGTAAGATCAAACTACACCGTCGAAACCCACGCTGGTGAACACCTGGTCTAAACATAAGGTTCATTTAATCTATGGATTAAATGGCCAATCTATTATAGTGGCTAAGTACGTTTATAGCCGTATCTAAATGCCATATTCTTTAAAATTAAAAATTACCTGGACACAGGTTCGATTCCCTTGTCCAGGATTCATTTTTAAATTTAAAGAATATCATATAAGGTGACCTGGCGGTCTAGGGGTAAGGTGTCAGACTTCTATGTTGGGGTCCGGGGTTCAATCCTTGGTCCCGGCACAAATTTATCTGATTACCAAACCCTTCCTTCACCTCTGACAAGACATCCTGCGAATGTGGGGAATGCCAGGCCTCCACCGTGGTTCGGATTCCACGTTAAACTGTAGGTCCTCCATTTCATCTCACAATCACCCTACCATTACACATTAGCGTAAGTGCGTATAACCCAAACGGGTAGTAAGACGCGGTGCTAATAATAATAATAATCTTGATTGTCGTTGACGGAGAGAGGTTGATGTTCTAATCCCAGCCGGGTGATTTTTAATAAATGGCTTTTCACTCTCCCGCCACTAAAATGTGGGTACATTTCCTGAAAATTCTACTTTCCTTATCCTTATTTCATTAGAGTAGCCTGAATGGGTAGTGAGACGTGGTGTAAAAAAATAGTACTGTCGAAAATCTACAATCCCTTTGGTTATAAAAACTTACTAGCAAGCTGACATAATATAGCTGGTGCTGGTACATTATGGATATGAGCTTGTAATGGAGGTAATAGAACAAATCCAGACTTTGTTTGTATAGTGCCAACAATAGGTCAAGGGTTCCCTGGTTCAATCCTAGGTGATGTCTGGGAGAATTTACTATTGGTGCCAAACTGGCATTTTTCTATCACCGCTATTATAATATGCAACTAAAGAACCCACAATCTAACCGCTGTTTAATGTCAGCCATCAGTAATTTACGAAAGTCTATATTCAAAATATAAAACTGGATTCACACATGAAGCTATATTAAGCTATGCGAGCGAAATCATGGACCGGGAGATTTTCACATCTCATTCGCTCTACGCATGCGCACAACGGACAGTTATCCACCTCATTCCATGTAATCACACCTCATCGGTGTGGTTGTGAAACATGGGCTATTTTGAAGAACGTGTGCGTGGGTTTATTTTGTGTTGTGTTGTTGGATTATCGTTCCAGAAAATGGTTGAATTCACTGAAAGCTAAACTCTTACGGCATATATCATGTACCCACAACTGTTTCTTCGTCATCCATCACTGCTGCTGGTAACAACTACCTTTCCTCTTCCTCACTATGATTTCCAGAATAATCTAAACACTTTAGATTATCACTAATAGAGTACATTTTAAATTACAAAAGGCCATGTTTCTAAGACTAAAAAATACTCTACTAAACATTTCAAAGCACACACTGTGTGAAATACACGAGAAAAAATGTCACATAGCATAGCATATAGTAGCTTTATGTGTGAATCCAGTGTATAAACAGTTCAGAGTATAGTTTAGTACAGCTTTGTGTGAAACACACGAGATAAAATATAGCATAGCATGGCATAGTATCACGTAGCCTAGTTTCATGTGTAAGTCCCCAACAAGGGATCATTCCAACTATATAATGTCAAGGTCTGCTTGATGTAGATACTAAGTAACTACACAATAATTGCCATTTTAACTTTAGGAGGCTATGAAAAATAAATCTCTTTCGGTTAATTATACGCTTGTGCTGTCAGTTGCTTACATTGTAATTTTTCATTGTGAGCGATTACTCTCATGGTGTAGGTAGGCTCTCCTTAAGATCAAGGTGATTTAATGTTAACATCTCAAATCACGAACAATTAACCGGATTATTAGAAGCAGGATTACGCTCTAATCATTGTTGTCAAATGAAGAAAGCGGAAAACCTGGAAGGAAGGTTTTCCGCATTCTTCATTTGACAACAATGATATTGGGATCAGTCAATTAGGCTTTTTTCCCATTTTAAATTAATTATTTTCTAATGTTATGTTTAAAATATGCTAAAATAGTTTCACTGTTCTTAATTTCATTGTTTTTTTTAAAGTATAATACAGAAAACCGCACCTCACTTCAAATATTGCTTCTATAAAAACATAAGAGTTTAATTTTATTCCCATGGTGACTTAAAGAGTTGGGTAATATCTGTCATAAGCATAGTGGCATTATTTAACAATTTTTTTAAATAATATAAATAAATAGAAATATAAAGTATTCCAGAACAGCCCTGACAGATTTTCAACAACTTTTTAGGTCACTAAATGAATAAAATTTAATTCTATGTTTGTATAGAAGCAATATTTTATTTATTTTGACCAAAAAATGTTTTGATATAAAAACTGCAAAAACAATGAACGCCTTCCCT
>CABFVZ010003784.1:0-27240 GCA_902151445.1 Timema monikensis | reverse complement strand
CCCCCCCCTTATCCCCTTAAATCAGTTGGGTTAGTTGAACACAGATGTTGTTCGTTGACAACCATAACAACCCTGAGAACGCGTGTCTCCATGTAAGTATAGAACTTGCAAATTGCCACGAAACTACCGTTCAAATAGTCTAATATATTATGTTGTTCTCATAACTTGATGAATTGTATCTTTAATTTAATAAAATATGGTTGGAAAAGGATTATTTTGGTTTTGCTAATGCATGCAGATTATAAAATCACTAGCTAGTAAAAACCCATTATCAACAAAGCAGCAAACATAGTGTTACTCAAACCAAATAAAGACGTATTAATGATGGTAATAAACCAGAAACAGTTTTATTTATCTATTTATTTATTTACAACTAGTATACAATTACATTAAATAGGATTAGGGCAATACTAATATGGGAAGTGAGCTGACTGGGCCGGTTTTCTTGCGGAGAGTTTTTCGGGGCTACGCCTTTTTCAATTGTTGATTTAAAATATCTGTTAAGAATAATTGATCAGAAGGAAACATTTTGCACGCCGCAGCTTGGACCACACTATTTTAGCTATTTGTTATTACCACAATAAGAACTATGATAACAATTTAGTGGTATAGTAAGATTTTATTCAATGAGACAACCATTTATATATTTAAAAAGGAAAACCTATGGCTAAACAAAAAACTACGCAGTAGCAAAAAATAAAGAGTATCTGTTCAGCGAGTGAACATGCAACACAAGGCAGTAAACACTATTTAAGACCATAAATAAATAAAAAAGCAAATCAGTAAAATAAATCAAATTGAAGTTGGTCAGACTGATAAATATCTAGTAACATAGCCACAAAAGCTTAGTTAAATTATTATTATTATTATTATTAGCACCGCGGCTTACTACCCGTTAGGGTTATACGCACTTACGCTAAGGTGTAATGGTAGGGTGATTGTGAGATGAAATGAAGGACCTACAGTTTAACGTGGAATCCGAACCACGGTGGAGGCCTGGCATTCCCCACATTCCCAAAATGTCTTGTCAGAGGTGAAGGAAGGTTTTGGTAATCAGATAAATCCGTGCCGGGACCGAGGATTGAACCCCGGCCGCCAGCACAGAAGTCTGACACCTTACCCCTAGACCACCAGGTCACCTGTTAGTTAAACTAAAAACAAGACATCTTCAAAACGAAGTTTAAGAAAGATTATTGTTACAAGCACTAGTTATATAAACAAAACCACAATAATATATTTAATTTATCTAGATTTATCAATGACTGCATTGTACAATTGAATCCAGCCCCAGGGACTAAGTTGAATTTACAAATAAACGAAACATCTTTAAAACAAAGACCAAGAAGGATACGATAGTACCAGAATTCTTTGTATGAACAAAATCAAACTAAATTTAAGTTAAAAATATTTTATATAAATTATAACATCAACTTTAATCCAATAAAGTTGTATATAGATTAGTGTGCAAAAACTGGATTGTGTCAAGATTAGCTGGGAGATGTCACCATTATCCAAGTGCTGTGGATACTATCAGAAGTATAAAGTAATTTATCTCATTTACGACCTTATCCGGATAATATTGACACTAGCTAACAAAACTTGGGTAACGTTGAATATTGGTAAAACTAAGCACGTTTCATTACGAATTTTATTTTTAAACAATATTTTGAAATTGAACAGTAAATTGGATCGTACTAGTGCCCTAATATTCGAAATGCCTCATTTTATAATTTAATTTCCACTAACCTAAAACTAGTAAGGTTAGCCTAGCCTAACTTAAACTAATTCAACATAGCCTTAACTCACTTAACCTAATCTAAGTTAATCTAGCCTAACCTAACTAACCTAACTAACCTAGCCTCAACCATAGGAATTGCCACTATTCAAGTGCGGGTGGATAATATCAATATTATCTTGATAAACTTGAAAAAATTATTCAATCATTTCCCGCTCAATATTATCTACATATTTTGGATAACGTCAACATTATCTGGGTGACCTGGTGGTCTAGGGGTAAGGTGTCAGACTTCTATGCTGGCGGCCGGGGTTCAATCCTCGGTCCTGGCAAAGATTTATCTGNAATCCTCGGTCCCGGCACAGATTTATCTGATTACCAAACCCTTCCTTCACCTCTGACAAGACATCTTGTGAATGTGGGGAATGCCAGGCCTCCACCGTGGTTCGGATTCCACGTTAAACTGTAGGTCCTTCATTTCATCTCACAATCACCCTACCATTACACATTAGCGTAAGTGCGTATAACCCGAATGGGTAGTAAGACGCGGTGCTAATAATCAACATTATCTGGATAATATTGACTTTAGCCGGGCTCGGAATTTACAATATCAGGAAACTCCTGTTTGCTATCCAGTCCCTATAGCGCTGTTGGTTTCAACACGTACTTCAATAAAATACGAGTACTTCATATCAATAATTGATGGAGTGATTAACGTGCATGGTCCAAACCCCATCAGTAAGTGTTAAACCCATATTTATTCTCATTGTTTGGACAAAACATAACGTATTATTTCTTGAAGAAAAGATTAATTAATCATTAAATAAAAATTATAACAGTATATTCTTCCTCAAGATCGAAAGACTAGACATTTTTCGCAAAGTTTCCTTTTCATCTAATCTACTTGATAGTCTCTTGCGCAAATACTTTTAAGATTCATTAGCTAATAGTTCTTAGAGCGGGAGCTTAGAAACACAAACATATTTTCTCTTGCCAGTATGTCATAAATGTAGTTATTTTATTAGCATTATTAATACTATCTATCAAAAGTAAGCTACAACTGCATATCAAATATATATTAATATCGTGGGGATATTTAATTCTAGTAAATTTTGTAAAAGTTATATTCAATTCTTTCTACTGTGGATCTTACTATAGATAAAGTGTTCAACCCCTTAGGAGCATTAGCGTTAGAGTATCAAGTTGTCTAATAAACAAAATCTTTAAAAGAAAATTATATGCAATTCATCATGAGAGTAATAGATCTTAAAATTATAATCTCAGAAGCTTTGACAAAGCTATGATTTGTATTTTCAAATGGAATGTTTACAACTCGGTAATAAAATTCATAGACATTTTCAAGGTACTATTATTATAAATTAATAAATAAGCCATCAACAGGAAAATCTGAAAACAACTATTTCTCTCGCTCTCCCTTGTTAAAAGACCTACAGTATTTTCCCAGTAGTTTACAAACCCACTCAAATATTTAATTACATACTGTATTATTATTATTATTATTATTATAATTATAATTATTAACAACGCGTCATACTACCCGTTCGGGCTTTACGCACTTACGCTGATGTGTAATGGTAGGATGATTGTGAGATGAAATGAAGGACCTACAGTTTAACGTGGGATCCGAACCACGGTGGAGGCCTGGCATTCAACACATTCACAAGCTGTGATTAATGTCTTGTCATAGGGTGAAGGAAGGGTTTGGCAATCTGATAAATCTGTACTGGGACTGAGGATTGAACCCCGGACCCCCAGTACAGAAGTCCAACACCTTACCCCTAGACCGTCAGGTCACCTACATACTGTAAATATGAACCTTCTAAGCCAGTGTAACCATAAACAGAACCAATACGAAACATTTAAACACACGCTATCCGTAAAACAAGTTATTTTTAAAGCGATTCAGATGTGATTCACAAACCGATTAATGTAATTGGCACATGAGAGCAGTGCAAACTAGGTACAGTACATAGCTACTTTTACAGTTTAATATAGTTCAATAATTGATTTTACAAATTTTTCGAATTTCTTGATTTATTTCTAAATATGATAAACAGTCTCACTGGTATCACATCCTAAGAAACTAATCTAGGTGTTATCTGAGAGGTGGGATGGGATTTTAAGGGTGCCACCTGCCGGAATGCTGAGAATATTTGCAGAAGGTATATTTATTAACATATATTTAGGCCAAGATACTTCAAACTTCAACCCCCCCCCCTTTTTTTTTGCTAACTGCTCCTAGACAAAAAAAGTTTCACCGCTACTGAAGTCAAATTGTATAAAGAGAGGGGGGAGGGGGCTCATACTTGGAACATGGTACTGGGCCTAGAGATGAAATTTTTTCGGGAAATTTTGGATCGGAAAATTTTCACTAAAATCTTCCGCATTGGCGGCTTGTGGGGGAAAGGTTAAATTGTGGAGGTGGCACCTAGAGCCTACTGTACTTCAAAATATAGTGTGTTAAGAGATTAGTGGGCTATAAGAAGGGGGGAGGGGTAGATAGGAAAAACAGAGGATAGGGGAGAGGGGGAGGGAGACAAATGTTGCGACAACCTTAAAATGATTTTAATTAACTTATTGATGATCAAAAATTGAAGTATGATTTATAAACATAATGGGTCTTCAAAGACTCGCATTCATTTGTTTATCTACTACTATTTTTAAGCACCGCGTCTTACTACCCGTTCGAGCTATACGCTTATGTACTAATTACGCTAATGAGTTAGGGATAAGGAAGGTTGAGTTTACAGGAATTACACCCGCATTTTTGTGGAGAGTGAGTGGAAAACCCTTTAGAAAGACCTCCCTCAGTCCACCCGAATAAAACCCCAATCTCCCTGTAAACGGCAGTCTAGTCTATTGCGATAGTAACGCGTTGGACCGTACGGCCACCGAAGCAGGTGTTTTTTACTACTATTACTACTACTACCACTACCACTAATTAGTACTATTATCGTTACTATTACTATCCATTTGATCAGTTGAAATTAATTTACAGAAATAATAATTGAAAATTTCCGGAAAAAAGTATGGAGAAAATTTTCCGTCGCACATCTCCAACTGGGCCCTGTTTGCGCACCTGGCAGGACTGCTGATAGCTCTCGTATCTACAAAGTGAATAATGAAGTAAGCCTTGATATCCTGCGCATATGACACGAATAGGAACCTGAAGAAGACATGCTGAACTAGGACACGCTGAGCGAGCTGTTGGACCGCTTCGAGAAATAATATTACGACGACCATGTTAAGAGTTTATAATAGCTTAATGCGGGGTGTTAGTGAGCGCGAGCTTAGTGCATTAATTTTGTAGTTTTTATAGCACAGACATCTTTTGGACAAAATAAATCAAATATTTATTCTATAGAATCATAGAGTTTAGTTTTCTGCACATGCTAATATCAACAGTTGTTGAATATCTGTCATGAGCATGGCAGAATTTGGTGACACACTCTTTAAATAAAGAGAAAAGTTTGTCACCAAATGCCAACATGCTCATGATAGATATTCAACAACTGTTGAGATTAGCATGTGCAGAAAACAAAACTCTATGTTTCTATGGAAAAAATATTTGATTTATTTTGGCCAAAAAATGTTTGTGTATAAAAACTTCAAAAATACTGCCCTAAGCTCGTGCTCACTAGCACTCCATACTAAATACTGTGATAGACGATATACCGTTGTAGCAAGTTGTTATTAGTATTTTGAGAAACTTTATGAGTACATGAACAGTGTTTTATAAACAATGTTCATTATTGTAATTTATATTTTAGCGATTATCATTCTGTAATGCAAACTCTGAGTGAAATAAAAAGACAAATGTTGGTGTACGGCATAGTAATTTAATTCCATTTTCAAATGAATATGGAGGATCATAGTAAAACATGGTGAGTTGAATGAGAGAACAATAACACTTTGGTAATAACTGTGTTGGTTGTGTGAGTTATGTAGCGACGAGAATTTTGCGGCTGGTACATCAATGAATCGAAATAGGATGTTGAGTGAAAGAACAATAACACTTTGGTAATAACTGTGATAGCTGCTTGAGTTCTGTAAAGACGAAAATTTTGCGGGAGGTACATAAACAATCGAAATAATAACACATAAAAATATATATATATATATATATACAATTATAAATATCATGCACTTAGTGCTCGCTTTTCTCGAAGAAAAGTTTATAAGCCGGCACATAGGGGTCGCCGGCCTCTGTCTCAAAAACTCTTCTTGGAGCCACCTTCCGGAAGAACGGCTTCTCCGCCGGTGCTCCAGCCGGAACTTTCGGGAAGAAGAGTTTGTACGCCGGCACATAGGGGTCGCCGGCTTCTAGCTTGAAAACCCTTCTGGGATCCACCTGCTGGAAAAACGGCTTCTCCGCCGGTGCTTCAGCCGGCACACAGGGGTTGCGGTTTTGTGGGTCCTCTGGCCGGAGTGGAGTCACATTCTGGGCTCGTTGTTGGCTCCTCGGCGCTTCAACTCTCAATGTTAGAGTGTTTTCCAATGACGGGCACGCAGCTGGTCGGTTATTATGTGCTGAAACAAATATAAATATTCCAATATAAATATTACTGACATATAATATTCACGGCAAGTTTCGAAATTTTAGTACCTAATAGTGATTTTCAATAAGCTCTACCAACCATGTTACTCCATTATATTTAATTTAAATTAGTTGAAAAAATACACCTGAAAACGGGAATTGAGCCCGAGACTTTTGGTTTAGGGCACGGATGCTCTACCACTGAGCTATCCAGGATTAATCCCACGTTTCGGCTCATTCTTCAATCATAGTTGAAGACTGAGTCTGTAATGGACGTGTGGAATCGTCAGCTACATATGAGCGACCAATACTATGCAAGCGATCATACTTGAATCATCTGCCACTTGGAAGGACTGTTATGTAGCCAAGTATGCGATACAAGAATTTAATTTTACAATGATTTTCAGCTTGTGTGTTGATATGAATATACAGGTTTTCCCAAATTTATTGAACCAAATTGCATATAACTACATATAAAGTAAGCAACAGTCTCACCTTGTGGGTTCCCAACCCCGACATGTTTGTGGCCGATTGTGTAGTTCCCGGCAACTCGTAGTAGTTCTTTGAACAACCTGGAACTTAATATTATCAGGAAGAAGAAAATCAATAATTCAATAAAGTTCATATTGAAAATAATAGCTTTTTTTAACAAAACAATCGTAGCACAAACGTCAATGAAATATTTCAATGAAAGTATGGACTTTTCCAGGGAAACGAACTAGCATTATTGGGTCGATTGTAAGAGTAATTTTATTGTTGGAGTTTCGTAAGACAAATGTTAGATTTATTTTAACTCTAAATAATACACATATAATGTTGATAAAAAACAATTTTATATATTGTAAGAATTTTAATTTTGTCGATTTATATTTTTAGTTAGTTTTAATTGATTCTTAATTGTTTATTTATTTTGAGGCCACGCGGCGAGATGTCTTACTACATTTAATTAATTCTCGTTATATTAATTTTAAACTTTTTTTTTTCAACGGACATGGCCTTGCATCTGGAATCCTGAAAACGAGACAGACTTGTCCAAATTCTTTGGAGTAAAAAGGTGATGACAAGTTTTATTAGTGCCATTTACACAAAAAGGTGTTCAAAACGACCGTAAAAGATGGTACAACGACGTGGGACAGCTTTAATAATTACCTCCAGACCACGGCTATGACTTACAAGTGAGTTTGTCTGATCCACTAACATTTTCAACGTAGAAGACACTACAAAACTCCATTACCATGAGGTGATATCAACTTAAATTTTAGTCGTGATTCATCCTTTGTTTTCTGCTTCAATTTCGACTAGACTTCATTCACCTTTTAAAATTTATTGCTCCAAATTCAAAGAATAATATTAATTTCAACTTAGTACACCAACAGTATAATTTTCTTTTAAACGTAATATTCTTTTTCAACAATTGATTCTGGAAATGAAACTTTTTGCCAGAGTTATGATTTCGACAAAATGCAATGACCTTATTTAGAATTTATTGTTTTAGCGTTCACCGACCAACCTCATTGAAGAAATTGGCTATAACTGTATATATTATATATATTTAAGAATTTCAAATTGTTTTATTAACTATTGGTATGTTTAATAAGTTCGTTTAAATCTGACTCGAAACATATTTATTTTATTTTCGTTTGTTATAAGTTATAACGTATACCCAAACCAAATAAAATCATGCATTTTCGCTCTGAATAATATTGACATTGATCACATTATATAGAATGTAATTTTAAATTTTTATTTTAAGAGAAGTCTACTAAGCAGAGCTATATGAATCTTAAATTTTACCAAAATTATGTATGTATGTATGTATATATATATAGATATATACACACACACATATTCATTCTCCAATTCACCTTCATTGTGTTGTACATTTATATCTTAGCTTCATTTTTAACTATCATCTTTCATATTTTGTATTGTTATCTTTCAAAGAGTCACTACCTATTTATCTGTCTCACCTGCAAGCTGTTCCTGGGAATGCGGACCTCGGAATCCGGTATTGTTGTATGCAAGGTGAGTCCATTGTTGACTAGGTACAGTAAAGGTATATTTAAAGGTATATTTCCCCAACATGACCCAGAGCTTCTGAGAGAGTCTCGTGTTCGATTTTATGTATTATTATTATTGTTATTTTAAGTTTTACCCTGAGATAGTAAGTTTCCTTGTTGTTAAATGTAAATGTTGGTTTTGAACCCAAAGTATTGTATTCATTTTAAATCTGAGCTAGCCCACCATTATTTTATCATCTATTTTATGTACTATTTATTTAATGACGTCACTGGACTTAAAGTTAATAAATAATATAGATGCCTTTTTAAAAATATATATTTACCCTTCTTTCCTATAAAATACATTACACTCATTATTATTATAAACATAGTAAAGTTTATTTTATTTTATTTACAAGATATAGTCCAGCAAGTACTTAACTCTAAATCATGCAAAATATAATATTTTGACAGTAGACCTAAATTTATATAGATATAGTTCAATTGTAATATTAAAACTAACATTATTTTTTAATTCAAGGTCTCGATCTCGGCATTATAATCGTATATTTATATTTTATTTAATCGAAACGATAAAATAGAGTGTATTATTATTGTAGCACGTATCAGTGGTCACGCAGAATAGACGTTAAGATCATTTAGCTTGGTTTGATGGGTCGTTTCGAGCTAGTAGCCCGGACGGGTGTATTGAGAGTGTTTTTGCATAAATTGTCTCCTATCTGGCGCCATCCTTACAATAGCTTACATTATACACAAGTTGTACGAATTACGAAACTAACAAAGATTAAAACAGCCAACATATTACTCCACAACTAGTTATATAACTATTAATGCTATTTAAAGGGTAAAAGACACGAAATTACCAACATCTTCGTCTAGACCAGGGGTCAGCAAGCCAGTGGGCCACATGAGGCCCACATACACTTTTGGCAGCCTATAAATGGTTGACCATACTTACATAGCAGATGGCTCGTATTATTGTTACAACGTGTTTTTATACATTTGTAAAATTGTATGAATAAAATAATAATAATTAGGAATGTGCGAAGCATCGAAATCTATAATATTTTCGAATACTTAATGGCTGCGTATTTGATTCGAAACTTTGAATAACAAGCTCGAGTAATATAATCATAAGTCTTTATATTCAAATGTGTTTTACTGCTAATGCGGCAGGACAGTTGGTGTGAGCAAGCAGGTAGTTGGGTAATCTTCTGTGATTCAGAGTTACTTACCCTTGTGTTTTGCTGTTCTATTAACATTTTGTTGCTGTTCAGAATGGCTGTTTGTGTGTGTAGGACTTCTGGGAAGGCTAGCATAATCACTTTTTCCAGCTTATTTTTCTTCAACCAGTATCCGACTCCTTTTTACCTTATCGGGAGATTCAGCGGCCACACACCTAGGGTGACGATCAGGGCATCTGTCACCACACTCCGGTAGGCCCCCGACAGCCTCATAAGAAATGTTCCTCTGAATCCCCCGGATGGCTCTAGCCAGTACTACGTTGTTCAGTCTGTGGGCCCATATACAAGCTCCATAGACGACAATGGAGAGTAATATTGTTTGGGGGTACATCTTGATTATCCGCATAGGTAAGTGGAATCTCCACTGACCTATGCTTATGATCTTGTTCATACCCTTTTGGGCTTTGCCCACCACCTCCTCCATATGAGCCGTGAAGTTCCTGTTCTCGTCCAGTGTGACTCCCAGGTATCTGACAGTATGGCTTCTCCTGATTACCTTGCCGTCGATTTTAATGCTAGGATTCCGAATTAGCTTTCCCCCAAACAACAAGAGCGTCATCTTCAGTGGTGCCATCTTCAGTCTGACACTTTTACACCAGGTGTCTATCTAAACCCTCTAGCACCTGGTTGCTCTTTTCTTCTATGTTCATCCTAGAGCCACTTTCCACAATTATCAGAAGGTCGTCTGCGAATGCGACTACTCCATGTGTCTCAGGGAATGTTTCTAGCAGCGATAATCCGGGTTCTAATCCGATGTCCCAGAAGACTTGGGCAGTGGACACGCACAACATCCAGTCCCCGGTCATTAATTCATCACTGTGAAAAGGTAAACCCACATTTCGCCAATGATACATTTTTCAGCCATGCCAGGAATCGAACCCGGGACCCTTAGTTCACTAGAGAGACACACTATCGACTAAGCTAAGGTGTCGGATCAACATATTTTATGTACTAGCTATACTAATGTGTGAGGCCTATTACTTACTTTTTTTGTTTCGAGTATTGAAAAAATCATCGAGTAGAATGTTGACCCTATTTGAATCTGGAGTGTAAATGAAAATCTTGAATTTAGAATAAGGTCCAAATAAACATAATATTTTGTTTAAGACGAGTATTAATAGGGTAATCCTAGATTATGTTTTGATTATGTGATATAGTGATAAGCAGGGCTTGGATTTTGATGACATGTCGTATTTTTTTCCCCATCACATACAAAGCTCCAAATAAACTCTGTTCATGATCTCCTTATAATAGAGGAGAAGCGGGTATTATGGAATAGTCGGGCAATACGGAATACCATCGTTTATCCTCTGTTAAGCAACACAATCGATCGTTAACTATTTAAACTATTACAGAAAACAATATTGAACCGCTAGTGTCTCCTTCACTTCGACAGATCAACTGATTGTTTTGTGAGAGAAATCTTCAAAATGTATTCCTGTTGCTAGGTATCTTAAGGTCAACCCTAAGCTCTCTTCGACAGAAATACAATTTCTCATATTCGTATTATTTCTCTCTAAAAAGGGTTTCACCTTGTCTGCTAAAATATTAAAATATTGAAATTTCCGAACTCATCCTAAAGTAATTCTGGTAATCACTGGCACGGGTAATTTGAATCTCACTTAATAAATTTATATGTGAGTATTGATCACGTTTTTTTAGCCATTCCTTCACCCAACACTTACGTTTCACAGTCTTCTTCGTACTTGGACATAATATGATGGATAAACACGTTTTTCATGTTATTCATTTTTAAAAAGTGTAAAAACGTAGACTTTTTTCAAGAAATAATAATGTTTTCCTAATCTAGTTGGACCTCCACTGAGTTGTTTACAACTTGATCTTTGGTCGAGCGTACGGACGGCTCGCAGCAGCGGACTTACCTGGGAAGGGAGTATTATGAGTCTATTAAATGGGGAAACGTGTGAGTGAATAGACTGGACAAAAGAGACAAACATACTATATATTATGTGTAAGAGAGAAAAGAATCCTTCTTTACTGTTTGTACGTTAAACGTAAGATTATATATTTACGTAAAGAGATAATACATTATTTTTAACCTCAATCCCAATTGGGTATGCAAGGGAAGGGGGGGAATGTAATACACGCACACACCACACTGTGTAGCGAGAATATATATTTTATGGACCAGGATGGATGGAGAATGGATATAAAGGATGTGGCTTGGATGGAGAATATAATTAGGGAGGTTTGAGGGCATGAGCTGGTTGGAGAATGGATCTCTGCTTGATGTAATATATCCTAATCGTTTGGCCGCTACGTGCGTCCTAGTATGCATAGCTTGAAACGCTATTAGGTTATTACGTCAGAATGTTAACTCTAAGAATCACAGCCCTAACGCATTCCAGTATGCCTTAAATATATATATATATATATGACTGTATATTAATATCAAGGCTTGGATGTTCACGGCCTGAAAAGTGTCATAAAACTACCAATATTAAACAAACAGACAGTGTTTTGCCGTTTTTGGAATTTTTGTTTATTTGGACTTAGCGAGTTTTGGAACTCAAATGCTCACAATTAAAATGCTTAAAAATTATTTCAAATTTACAGACAAAATTAAACTAAAACGTTGAAATATTGTATGTAAATAGTTTTTAACGAGCCCTTTACAATTTGAAACTAGAATAGATCTGTATGCAGTTAAAAACCTTTATAAAATAAATTCTTGCATTTCCCTAAGCATGGGCATTTATTAACAAATATTTACTTCAGAAACACTAGCTGCCCCCTTCGACAGAAATATTATAGTTATAGTGCTTCAATAGTAATGTGGATTTTTCTATCACAAAAGTGAGAAGAGCTCAAAAAGTAAGTTTGAAGCTTACCTACATAACTTGTCAGTCTGATCATTGAGTTGTGAAAATAACTATTTATGAGTAAATTTCGGCGTACATGAATTTACAAAACATTAATGTTATTAATCCTAAGTGCCTAAAAATTATTCGAAGCATAAAAATATTACCTAAAAAGACAAAAAATTATCGCTAAAAAAATTACCTATAAAATACACATTTTCTACAACAAGGGTGTCATAAATAGAGAGTTTATGCATATTGAGCGTTATCTGTGATAAACCAAACATAAGATGACAAGACATAAAAATTCAGGGCTTGTCAGCTGGTTTTCCTCTTTTTTATATATATTTAGTTTATGCCCGTGCTAACCAGTAGAGCTCTAAAGAGGACAAACAATAAATAATAAAATCTATTTTCAGCTAGGGTTGGCGCTACACGCTCTTCAGTTGTTTCAAACTTGAGAAGAAGGAGTGAAGTGACACAATTCTGAGTCCAATGACGAGCAGTGGTTTCATGGGAATCACCCTTGCTAAAATACAGTAAGTTGCCAATGCGTCATCTTTGTCCGTTTATCTGGTGTAACAGCACGGTTATGTATAACTGCTCACGTCAGAACATTTAGATACGAGTTAGTCAAATAGCTTTTTATGGACGCAAATATTTTTAGCTGGTTAAACACTTTTGTATAAATATTTTGAACTTATCTTGTTTATGACGGTGGTCGATTTATTCTTTGACACGTAAACACAATCAAATAACTTTGTCAAACAAAGAGCAACCAAACTAAAGATCATACTCGACTGCTCTGTCAAGGTCACGTGGAGAAAGAATGGAAAAAACCTAGTTAAGATTCGAATCCTGACCAAAACCGGACCAGAGAAAGCTGATGACCTAGCCCTCGTGCCCATCGATCATCAATTCTTGTTTAAACAATGTTGTATTTTATTATGTCTCAAAACAAATGCTGCAGCAGATCCTTACCCTCAAATATCCTTTGCCTATTTAACTATAGGCGATTTGATTTAAAGTTTCTGAGAGCTATTACCAAAGTAAAGGAATAAAATATCTCAAAAGTTCAATTGGAAACAAGAAGGATGCATCAGCTAGACATAGCCTACATTTACAATCTTGTAGAAACTCATAGCCATATATATATATATATACATATATATATATACATAGCCATATATATATCTATGCATAGTTTTTATATATAAAATATATATGTAAATTTCTATATATAAATATAGGACTATGTATAGTTTATATATATATATATATAGTTTATATATATATATAACCAGTAATTGCAACCAAGCTGCTTTGAAAGCCACATGGTCTGAGGCTCTACTCTCGCTCTAGAATATACTGCTGAAGATGGGAAGATAGGTAAGGTATACTGAAAGTGGTTTTCCTAAATGGTTTTCTAATCTTTCTACACCTATACCAAATTCAACATTCTTAGTGTAATTAATGTAGTATAGTAAAAAAAAAAAGATTGCTATAACGAGAAAACAGCTGAACCGATTTTAAAAGACGATCACTCATATGTAGGGTTAGAGGACCAATATGTCGACAAAAAAAAAAGGCAGTTTCCATTTAAAACTCGATTTCCTAGCAAATTTACATCTCTAAGGCTGAATGTGCAGGTTCATCAGTACAATCATTCTGCGTTTACTTCACCATGGCTAACATGATGCGGGATTAGTAGTGTTTATCAGCAAGTAAAACATTTCTCTTGGGTTAAAAAGTACTAACTCAATTCTTAGTGAGGTGTAAAAAATATAAATATCTCGATAAAAAAAAACCAAACCAATTATAATAGGTTCCCTACACTGGAGAAAAAATTGTTTAGTTATTGTAATGTTTCTAATGTTATTCGAATTTAAATCAATAAAATTGACCATAATTCACGTTAAAAAGTTTAAATAGTCAATTTCGCGAAGATGCATGATTTATTATCAAATATCTTTTAATTTGATTTAATCTCTACCATCATTCTTTGTTTCCATCACTCTGTAAAAATAACACTAGCGTAAGTTTAACATTTATTGCAGAATTCGATGCATAATCCACTAGTAATAACTCTAAAATTAGTAATTTAATCTTGAAATTAATGTTATTCATGTTCACGAGAGTATATTTAATTATTTGTAGCAACATTTTTGAATTTTAAAACTTTAACATTGGCTAGTGACCTTTGTGATACTTTTTTTTTGCCATAGCTTATTGAATATAGGTTTTCAAACAATATTTAAAATTATAAGTCTTGTAGGATTTTAATAAAAAGGAGTTAACTCAAACCTCAATCATTGCTAAAAGTAGTTATTGATAGTTAAGTTAGAAAAAGGAAGGAGAGTTTGAGATTCTGTTACACTTTAATAAACTATAAATAAGCTTTAATATATCATACGAGTATCATCATATTATAATTTATAACTAATACTTCCCTTAGTTCGAAATTATTTAACAAATCTTTAATAATTTGGAGTTGATAAATGCTTAAAATATATTATTTGTAATTTTAGGAAGGCTGTTTTGTTTATATAGACACATAGAAAATTCCAAAATGCATTCACTAAATCTATAATATTTATAGTACATAAAAACTAGTTTGAGATTTTATTTTCATATTGTGACGAATTTAACAAAACTCATTGGCCAATTTATAACATTTATTTTTCATTTCTGGTGCCGTAAAAATTTTATTAGTTAACTTTGAGCTTTCAACTTATTAGAGATGAACGTTTCTTATGTTAAACTCAAGGATAAATTCCCAGCTAGACAACAATTGAATGGTAAATACATCCAAGAATCTGGAATCAGCCAGGGACAATGGAAAGCGGCTAGGGGCTCGCGATAAAAGCAGCAGAATTCCCACACGTTTGAATATATCGTGTAAACGGCCAATGTTCATGAACATGTGTAGTATTTACTATCACTTGGTACCGTAAAACTACAGAACAATTTCCATAGGAAGGGTCTTTTTTCGCTGAAATGTTTTTTTTTAACACCGCGTCTTACTACCTGTTCGGGTTATATGCCTATGTACTAATTACACTAATGGATTAGGGATTAGTCAGGCACCCACATTTGCGTGGAGGGAGAGTGAAAAACCATTTAGGGGAAAATCACCCTTAATACACCCTTTTGAGATTCAAACCCCAACCTTCTAGTCATCAGTAGGCCAGTATAACACGAGAGTGGCGCCTTAGATCATTCGTCCACTGAAGCGAGTTTGAACACAATTATTGAACACAAACTATTGGAACCACACAACTTGGTAACGGTCTAAACCTAAAACAACACAACTAATATTGAGCACACAGATTGGTTCAGCTCCCAGTGGGCACGACGGGTGTACTCATGATCTACTAATGGGTGAGTTTCTTATTTGTGATAATAAGTGCAATTTTTACATCCTCTTTCTAGGCGAATGCCAGTGTATTTGGAAGAACTCATCTGCCACATCCTATATCCTAATAGCGTAAGTTGTGGACTGATTGAATGGTTATTAAGACGTGCACCACCAAACACACCTAGGGATGTTAAAAAAGTATCGATACTTTACTAATATCGATATTATCCTTTCGATACTAGTATTTTACTTGATACTTTTTCAATACTTTTGCTGATATTAGTACTCACTCTCCAGTATCGGATCGGTATCGAAAGAAACAACTTTTTTGTTATCTTCACTCACATTGGTATTACATTTTTACTAACGTGGACTGTGGAGGAGGAACAAATGACACTATTTCTCAATTCTCACTCATTTCCTGCATGACAAGCAAGAAACAACTCTAGCATTCAATCTCTTTTAGCTTATTATAATTCAAAGCGGTTCTTTCATCTTTGTTTGATGCCTGACTGGTTGACAGGGAGAGTTGCAACCAGTCTACTACACCTTTATCAATGAGCAAGGTCATCAAAAACTAAACAAAAGAATCTTTTGTAGAACACAATAAACTCATTCAAATAAACGACGCCCCAAGCAGACGAAGCAGAAAAGTTTATGTGCGTTGTTTAAGCAGATGAATCAGAGCAATGGCGTCGTTTCTTTTATTGTTTGTCAATAGTTAATAATCTATATTGATAAAGTATATAAACGACAAATTTGGTTAAAAAATGGCTCCTCCTAGAAGTAAATTATGGAAGTTTTTAAAAAAAAGTTGGATAGCGAAAAAGCATCTTGTAAAATTTGTTTAAATTATTAAAAAACCATGATAATTTTCAGTGTTTAAACAAGTATGAAAATATAACTACGGTGCAAAAATAGAAATTATTATTAATTACTAGATAAGAAAAAATCTTTTCCAGATTAAAATTTCGATACCGATACTTACTGTTATTGATACTTTTCTTTCGATACTAGTACGGTATCGATATTTTTCTTCCGACACTTTTAAAGAGTACGGTATCGATACTTTTCTTTCCATCCCTAATTACAGACCTAACTTAGGTCCAAGAACCTTACCAGAGATAAGTTGGGTCATTCAATGAGTTCTTTAACAACATAAATTCATTTTGTATTGCTTTAAGCAATAGCTTGAGATCAGATTACTCCATTGATGTCTAGCTTTCATTTAACTTCTTGGGGTAGGAAGGGGATGATAGGGGCAGGTGGGCGGGGCAAGAAATGGGGAAGAGACATTAAACATGGTATTTTATAGCTGTATTAAAATCTCATCTTAGCTCAGCCAGGATGTTAAATGCGCTAAAGGTACAATAATAAAGTTGAGGCTTCCCCTTCCACAGTGATGATTGATGGATTAATGAATGGACACCGAGAGCTGTGTCAAAAAGAGAGAGTGTGTACACCAATGGTACCATGGACTAAGGAATCAATCTTTCAATAGAGTGGTTTGCTAATGGGGCTGGTTCAGTTACTGAGCTGTTGTACTTGGGGTGGTTTTAAGTTCGTGACTCCCCACGGTGTTCCTATCCTCTATACATGATGATGCAGGCGTGTTTCCTCTGAATTCTAAATAATGGGTCTTCAACCCGTGGCCCATGACAACATTTTTTGTGGCCCGCTTGCTCATGAACAATATAAAATTATTTCAAGAGAAAAAATGACAAATACCTATTTATACAGTATATATATTATTTTATATAGTCAACTAAAAAAATATATTTTATCTACATATTTTAAATAAACTCTATAGACAATTTCTACTTTTTACGTGAAGAAAGGTATTACTTTTTAAATAAATGTACTTTGAAGCGGCAAATTACAAATCTAGAAACCAAGACAAATTGCGCTAACTTCTGCTATAAAAAATCTAAAAAATAGGGATGTGGGGGGAGAATACGAAATTTAATTTGTCAGAGACAGGCCTAATCCATAGCCAGAGTATAAGAATGAGCTGATACGAATATTTTAATATGTATTCAATCAGAATATGGTTAGTACAGTGTTGCAACCCACGAACCAACAAGAGAAAGAAATGTTGGCCTTTGGACATAAAAAGGTTGAAGACCTCTGCACCAAGGCAACCTTTCTCATCCCTTACGCTTGGATTAATTCATTCTAATAGCCTATGTTTTTAAACTTATAAAGTAAAATAGGTTTAGAAAAAACAAAAACTGTTGCCACCACATTGTCATTGGCTTGGTATTTAAGATTTTCTAGTATTAAAACAAAATCGATCCACCCCCAAAATTTAGGGTAGTTTATTTAAGGGTAAATAGAAAAACAATCGATTTTCTAAAATCAGCTCAAACGTGTTTCATTAAAATTTGCAATTTGTGAATGTGTAAAAATTACCAACCTATTTAAGTAAATATTCAAGCACAATAAAGGACCGGCTACACGGAGCCACACCGCACTGGCGTGGAGCATTACTCCGCACTCTTGCGGTGCGGTGCGGACCGTGTCACTTACCAGCGGAAATAAATGTTATGGAGCTTCCGAACTCTGTTTTCATGGTTAAAACTAAGCATTTCTTTCACAGCCGTTGCACGTGTGACGCTGTATTCATTGTTTCCAACATTACGTACAAGATAAACAATATTATATACAACAACTTATTGAGCAACAAACAGTCTTCTTAGTTACTAACTAACTTAAAACTTTATTCTTAGTAATTAATAGCTAACTTAATTTTATGAAAATAAGTGAAAACCTATGCAAGTAAAAATAAAAATACAAACATTTTTTGTAGAAGAACTCAGTCTATAAAGAATATAAAAATTGCTAGAAAATGCGGTACGATGCGAATCAGCTTCTTGTCGCCGTACCTTAATTTAAAATATATTTATTAATATGTTTTGAAGATGCGTGGGAAATGTTGGGATGGGGGACCACTTGAGATAGCCTCAGCCTCCGAAAATATAAACAGAGAAACCGATTCGCCTCCACCCTCCACCCTCCACCTTCAAACCCCTCCTTCCTCACAGCCCCTGCCGGTAGACATAAAAACAGATTCCAGGAAGACAATAACGTGGAACGGCTATTGCCCCCTATTAACATATTTTTTAAGACTCCAAGCGCCACATTTATTATCATATTATCTATCATCCTGGCGTTTCTTCTTTCTGTCTGTGCATATTTTATCAAGGCGTCTAGATAAGGTGACACCGCCAACTTGACAAATACAAATATGTAATGTATTAACTTATGAAACATAAAATAAATGTGTTAGTTACATCGCTTGAGTGAATGAGCTTGCGGAAAGGTTTTTAGCCTTGCTATTATGATAAAAAAAACCGATTAATGTGATGATTACATGGAAGGAAAATAACGCTTGCACAATTTATTGTACCATAAGTGTACACCTAAAGGTCGAGATTACCTCAACTTGTTCCACTATGGTATGAGTTATAAGATAGGTCCATAGCTCAATCCACCAAGGTAAGAATGCTACTTTTCAGGCTAAGAGGAGTGTACTGTACATTAATAGAGTAGTTTAGAAGATATAAATATATAGGTTACAGATATAGACACGTAAAGCATTATATTCGTAGATTTTAAAAATTACACCTTGGTTCAAGAATCTATCCCAGGACTCTTGACTTAAGGCAATTGCCTACCTGTGACGTCACGGCCGGTAAATATAGGATTTTCCATGATAATGAATTTACGTTTTACTCAGTGAGTTTTAAAGATATAACGTTGAAACAAAAAACACCAATTCTTAAATATTTCTAAAAATAGTTCTACAGTGTCACAACATTATTATTTTTATTTTTAAGTAGTTTTTTTTTGTAAACTCATGTAGAAGAACAACTCCAGATAACCATATTAGTCTTAGAATTCGAAATTTCTAAGTAGGAGTTGTATTAATGGGGGGAGGAGAGGAGGGCTAAAATTTCCAAAAATAGCAAAAACAATTTTATGTGTGGTATAAAACTGAAATTAGACAAGACGTTATAAAGAGCACTCCAAATAACCATACAAACTGAAGATTTTAAATGTAGACAATAGAGAGGTAGGGGAAAATGTGGGTGTCATGTAAAAAAAAAATCTTCAAGATGAGGCAGAAAATTTAAATTTGCCATGCATATAATAAATAGGGTTACTCCATCACAAAATATTTGTTAAGTATTTACTATTTAAAGAAGGGCCTGACAAAGTAGGGGAGAGGGGTGACAGAGGTGGTGTGGGCAGCTTAAAATATTTTCAAAATTATTATAAAATCTTATTATCAGCATGGAAGCAAATTTAAATTTGCTGAGTTTGTAAAACGAGCACCCACAATAACAGTAAAAGCTGGAAAGTTTGGAATTTAAAAATAGAGGGCAGGAAATGGCTAATAGATAAAACAAATTTCTCAATATGTTAAAAAAAAATAGTTTAACCAGAAGAAATAAATTATATAATACAAAAACTAAAAATTGCATTAAAGGGGATCCATTGGCATTGCATCAACAAAACTAAAAATCAAAGGATAAATTAGTGCCTAACTAACAGTGACATATCAATTAAAATAAACATATTTTGATGACATAGCTCGATTAACCTTGATGCTATTTGGAAAACCATAATGCTTATTATTGAATATGTTTATGAAACTTATTATATTATTTATGCTATTTTATGGGCTGTTATGTTCTTTTATCCAAAATATGTAAGTAAAAATGTCTATTAGCTCCTTTATCTTATTTTATGACCATGCTTAGGTGAATATTGCTTTGTTAGCGGGCTGCGTTTGTTTGTGCACCCAGTTTGTTAACAAGGTAATATCTTGTCACACATATTTAATTTATTTTTAATTTATTAATTTCCATGTTCGGTTTGTGATTGCCAGGATTGTAACGAGAAGCGCTATCAAAAAGTGGGCAGCCAGATGTTGAACGTTTTAATTTGATACCGTTTTGGTGTTGCTTAACCGTGTAAAGAACGGGACAAACTATTAGTGGATTATATAGAAAAAATTGTTACTAACACATGTAAAATAAACAGTAAACCAAACCAGATTTATTTATAAATTGTGAATATGTAGAAATTACCAACTTATTTAAGTAAATATTCAAGCCAATATTAAAAATATTTACTTAGCTATAAAATAAGATTTATTATAAACATTTAGCACCACCTAACACATAAAATATATTTTTTAGTGAAATATAACATTGAGATTGGCGGTGCCCACATACATAACAATTTATAGCTCAAGAAATTTTATTTCAATTTACAAAGTTTAAATATGAAATTAATCCTAAAAGGACGTCCTTTAAAACTAAGAAATAATGAAAATCACATAAGTTTCAATGCTAATAAAACTGACCTCCCCATAATAAGTAGATTTCCACACCTGCCTATCATAATATCCTATTAAGATTAAAATAATAAATACAAAGTCATTGTTTAAAAGTTCCATGAATATATAATTTATTTGTATAGCCCAGGTGTATGAATTAATTAAATACAATATATTTATTTATTAAACTGCTATTTTATTATAGTTTTTAATCGCGGTTATAACTGCATCTAAATTTAATCTTATTTAAGTTGAAAAATTGTACCTGAACGCGGGAATCCCACTCGGAATATTTAGCTTAGTACACCAATGCTCTGCCCACTGAGCTATCCAGGTGTCGTCCTGTGATAAGATTCATTCTTCACTCATATTTTAAGGCAGACTCTGAAATGTGCGTGCGGAACTTGTCAGCTGCATATGAGTGATTAAGTAAGATCACGAGCTTTCATACCCATAGAGAACAACCGGTTCTTAGGCCCAACCAATATTTTCCCAACATTTTTTAAAATTCTTTCTTTCTTTTTATTCTATAAAATATTTTGGGGAAAACATGAATATGAAGTGGAGCACCATTATCTACACGCAGTGAGCTATTCGTTGTACTCTATTCCAGTCAAGATTATTCATTCCTCGCTCTATACGTCACGTGAGGACTGTACCAGCGCTCTAGTGACTGGATATAGAAGGTGTACGGGGCCAGCCGTGACAAGGCCTTATCAGAGAAGCCACACCCAGGGTGAGATGTCTCTCAAGGTCAATCCCACTACCATTTCGGGGGCAGCTTTACACTCGCGAATGGGGCCAGTCTAAGCAGGCCCGCTATAAGATAAAGATGGTGTATATTTGGTTTTGCGTTTTTAAGTCTGTGTTTTATTATGTAGTATTAAGAAGTAAGATGCATGAAAATGATTAATTAAAATTAATAAAGTAGATTATTTATTAAAAATTAGGTTTTATTCATTACAACTGTAAGAAAAACTTAGACCTAAATGGTTAGGAGCACATCAGCCAAAATACTTTACATTTATGCAGGTGGATGGCAAGAAAAACATATTTTTTTAATGCTTGGTTTGGTAAGCAATTGTGGTTAACTGTGAGTGAATAAAAACAAAGCTTATTTGGTTTTAATTGTTTATTATTTGGTTGTGGTGAGTTGTGGATAACCTTAGGTTGTAAAGATCTTAAACATTTAAGTGAACGAATTAAAAAAAAAAAAATGAAGAATGCACAGTTTATTTGGAAAAGGCGTATAAGTTTAAATAAAACATTTGGAACACTAAATAATGCATCACAGATTCCGTGGTCAAAATTTCACTTAAAAAACACAATGGACTGGTGTCAAAAAATAGGTATATGTTAGGCAGATTTATAGAATGATTTAAATACTGTAGCACTCATGAACTGGCATTAAGAGACAGACGCGACCAACTTTTGTTCACGAAATTTCATCACTTGGTAAATTTAATTGAAAACCTGTATTCTTTTATTCTTTCTATTTGTAGATATATTTAATGATTTTGTAATTCTAGTGATTTCTAAAAATTAGGAAAACTTAAATGAATTTAATATAAAATGTTAACACTTGCGGAAAAAAAATCATTACTAGTAAGCTTTGACCAGGCCCCATAAAAAAGGCCATTGGCCTAAAATTATGGTTTTTGGTATATTCTGAATTTTACATTTCTTGAATGCAGTCGAGATAACAACAACTTAATGACCGCGTAATAGTGTGCATATCCCGATATATGGGAAACATTTAGGTTGAAATCACCCGATTCTTATGAAAAATATTCAATAAATAAAGAAGTCGCCAGATATTATTAAATTAATAGCTTTCTTCTAACTCAGTACATTTAATATATATTTAGCACCGCGTCTTACTACCAGTTCGGGTTATACGCTTTAAGTACTAATTACGTTAATGGATTTAGGAATTGGGAAGGTCGAATTAGAGGAAGTGAACCCGCATTTGCGTGGAGGGAGAGTGGAAAACCATTTAGGAAAAACCACCCCCAGTTCACCCGACCGAGATTCGAACCTCGATCTCCCCGTCCTCAGCAGTAGAGCTCAACACGACAAGCGCGTTAGTCAACTACGCCACCGAGGTGGGTTACATTTAATAACTGAAATAAATTTACTCTATATACTTTCAAATACCTAAACCTGGCTCAAATGAGAAGTCTGTAGACATATTATTATAAAATGAGTTCACATATTCGGTCACTCCTATGAGACCTCTAACTATATTTGTATACATATTTTTGACGCCAGTTTTCATTGGCCTCAACCCCACATCCATATTTAAATCAAATTCAAAACTACTAACAGCAACCCTGGAAAGTTCAAAGACGTCACACTGCCGCTAAAAAAAACCCAACTGAAACTGTTCTCCATATGTATCACTGATTTATACAATGCGTATACGACCCTGTCTACAAATTCAAACTGTCTAGACACATTGCTAATATAATCTTGTTAACATATGAAATCATTTAAATGTCTGTAACATTGGAAATCATGTATTATAAATGAGGCCAAAGACTACAGGTCATCTACCGTCTAGGATCTAAGAATTTATTGAATAAAACACACAAGGTTGGTCTATGAACAATCCTAGCTCCAATATGGATAAAAACAACAGGTCTAAGGGCAAAAGTGTTTATAAAACTCGGTGCTATTGGGGTCAAAATAATAAGTAGAAAAATGTACCCAGATATCATAGTATTTTATTTTAGTTGTTTTATATTCGAAATGGTTGATTAGGTTTTTATTTATATCATTAGAATATTTGTGCTTGCCGTAACAACAGATAAACCTTTTGCATTGTATTATAATTTTTCCTGGACCATATATTAAAAATTGGATAGTAATAATGTAATTGCAATATTGTAATAAGTGTAGGCCTATGTGTCTAGCTCGAACTAAGTTATCAAAGTGTGTACTTAAATATGTTATATCATTAAGGCGAATAAATAAATAGTAATCAAATTATTATTTCTATAACGATCCAATACTGGGATAGTTATTTACGCAGTTCGAATCTAAGCCAGGAGCACTAATGTTTGTTTTCCTAAATGGTTTCCAACTAGATCATCACGCAAATGAGGGTGAATTTTCTTAAAATCATACATGCATTCTCCCCATTCCAAAAGTGTGATTAAATGCGGATAACGAAGATGATTAGTAGGATTGAGTGCAAAACAAAAAGGTTGACCTAATTTTCATCTTTATTTTATGCAAGTAAAATTACATTACATTATTTAATGTCTTATTAGAATTTGTTTTATTCTTGGTTTTTGGAAAAGGAGTTTTGAGAAGACCTCTATGTTTAATATGTAAAATAAATGCTATGGAATTTCACACGGACTTTCTCACTCCATTGTTAAAAAATGGAGATATTTCCTCAAAACTCGTAACATATGTGAAACAATATACACTAGCAAACTCGAGCAAAAATTGCGTTATACTTACTCTAAACATTTTTTGACTCCCGGATTTAAGTTTTATGATTTTCTATTAAAAGAATTAAAGTAGTCACTAGTATATTTGGACCAAAAAAAGAGATTAATAGTGGGTCCACAAGGGATAATACATCATATTAAAATTTTCAACTTCCGGTTAAAAATTTGTTGACATCTTATTAGGGGTTGCACATCTTAGGATTATTGCATTTCTATTAAATTCTTCATTTATAAATTTAGACCAATAAAAAAGGTAAATATTGACTATTGAGTTTTTAAATGATAGAGATAGATCATTGCTGTACAAACATTTCCCCTAAGAGGGTAAAGAAGGAAGATCATGAACTTTTTTAGAGACTTACTTAACAAATTACTCTATGATTTAGAAAATTATTAAGTCAAAACTTAAGTAGTATCTCTGTAAAACTAAAGCTCACAATATTGTAATAATATGTTTGCCAATATCTCCACAACTATTGGTTTTATAAAGATATATTTCAAATTATTTTATTTTTAATAGTACTACAATTTTTCAATAAGTTATTTAGTATCTTAAATAATTGTGGGGATAAGAAAATGTACGCTTCTATAAAGTACCCTAAAAGCCATTTTCAAAGGAAAACGAAACTAGCCATTTTGTTTATAATCTTAATCAACGCATAGATATGAATTATAATCAAGATTGCTAGAGCCGATTTTAAGAAAGTGGTTTTTTTTTCTCGCCCTTTATTAAACTATTCTTAATTTTAGGGTTAAACAGACACACACAGAGATTTAATTGGAAAAATCACTTTTTAAGAATTGGGGGGTTATGAAACGTCGACATACACCAACATCGCAGTTTAGATTTTTTTTTATTTACGGTCGCAATACACAACCTTTAGTTTTCGATAAGTTAAAAAATATTTAAATTTCCGTTAAGCTTGAAAATTATTGGTTTTATAAATAATATTTCAAATCAAATATTTGTATTATATATAGACCTACATATTTGCCATGATATCTCAAATAGTTTCGGAGATGTGATAAAAATGAGAATTTATGCATCAAACCGGAACCCATAAAGTTATTTTGCTGAAAAAAATGAGAGTAGCCTTTTTTTGAAATTATATTGATCAATGATTATGAATGAAATTTAATCAAAATCGTTAAAGCCGATTTTGAAAAAATTCAATAAATTACCCTTAATTTTAGAGCTGGATATTCAATTCCAAAAAACCCTCGGGGCAACTCAATGAAAACCCAAGATACCAAGTTTTAGCCCAATCGGTATAATTAATTAGGTTCTAGTCCGAGGTACAGAGAGACAGATGGAAATTAAAAAAAAACCCACACTTACGCTAATGTGTAATGGGTAGGGTGATTGTGAGATGAAATGAAGGACCTACAGTTTAACGTGGAATCCGAACCACGGTGGCGGCCTGGCATTCCCCACATTCACAAGATGTCTTGTCAGAGGTGAAGGAAGGGTTTGGTAATCAGATAAATCTGTGCCGGGACCGAGGATTGAACCCCGGACCCCAGCACAGAAGTCTGACACCTTACCCCTAGACCACCAGGTTACCGACATTACATAAATAATCCAAATAATTTTCTAAATCAGTTTGGTAGATGTTAACTTAATTTTTATTCTTTAATTTCAAAACAAATCTAGACTTACGAATACGAACATTGTTCATATCACGTTATATTGTATATTATATTTTTTGTATTAATATTTTAATCTGTCAACTCATGTTTTAAGACTATTCATCAACTCGTTTGAGCATGATATTTCTAGTTGATGATGCAATATAATTTTATTTAATTGTTCATATCATACACTATGTTTCTCCATGAAAATTTTATTTAAATTGTACATTTTAGTGCTTGTCAATTTTACGTGAAACATTAACCAATTTATTAACTACTTAATTTATAAATTAATTTTATAACTTTTTAGATCAATTGATCTAAGTTTTAACTTTCATAACCACTCCTTACTTTCAACTATTCTTTTAGAATGTTTTTTAAAATGTTATTTAATAACAATGCAATATCTAGTTGTTATTCCTTTGATTAGTATAAAATGAGTTCGTATACCCCGTATTTGGTAGGAAAAATATTTGAAAAAATACAAACATATTTCTTTGAAGTCAACATTGGTAGCATTTAACTATAATATTTGTGTTATTTTATAGGTGTTGATAATATACATCCAAAGCTACAGCTGCAGATCACATGACTTGACGTATGAATATAATGCAATTGTTTTAGTAACTCTAATAACTATCTTTCTCACAAAATCAGAGTAAAGAATAATATAAACCTGTACGTAGGTTTTTAATTTCTCCTCGTATGGCGGGGGCGATTAGAGGAATTATCATTGGCTTCCACAGAGAAAACGTGAATAGGACTGAGAGAACTCTCTAAATTGAGGACTGAGTGGAACCTATTTGAGGAATTACGGGCATTTTTAGGGTTATTAAATGAGCATTTTCTCAACCAACTTATTGTACTATAAAACAACTTACAAACACATTTTAGAAGAGACACAACACATAGTTAACAGGATATTATTTTATTTCTGTGAAAGGGGAAACCCCAATATTTAAAAACATTTTTCAGCCATGCTGGGAGTAAAACTGGGGTCTCTCAACTCAGTGGACAAACTTTCTATCGACTGAGCTAGGGTGTTGGCTCACCTAAACATAC
>CABFVZ010003783.1:38347-65137 GCA_902151445.1 Timema monikensis | reverse complement strand
CCCTTCCTCCCCCCAGCATACCGTGGCATATGATGTTCTTGTGGGGTGGAGATGAAATGATGAGTTCGCTCGCTGGTAGTTTAATGGTTGCTGATATGTGTAATAACTGGGTTATCTGGCTATTTTTGGTGTACATATAAAAATCAGGTGACAAACACTCAATACAAATCAAAGTTTATATTGAAAATAATGAGGCCCCTTAGGTAACTCGTTTGAATACCAGGCCGAGTGTGCACAATGTTACATTTTGGTCCGTTTTAGGCAACACCTAAACTCTTGATGTGTTTCCACATGACTGTTTTTTCTCATAAAGATAAAGGTATACTAAGTGATTTTAGTAATTGCTGTTTGGTGTTTTGAGCCAGCTCTGTGATCTCTAAGACTCATGAATACTTACTATATACATAAGCTTTTCGATGTGGATAATGTTGGACATATGTCCCCAAAATTATATCAACATTGTCATTAACTTAAGCCTAATCAGTATGTGAACAATATTCCTGTTTCTCTTATTATTTCAAAACATATAGATAAACTTAGTTCAAAATTTCATGTACAATTTTGAAATAATGTTAACCAAAATTAAATAAAAGTTTATTTATATTCTTATTTTTGGAAAATTAATGGCTTTGTTATTTGTTGTTAGTGGATTTAGGTTCAAATCATAATTTGCTGTGAATATATTGATTCTGGCATATGCTCTAAGCATGAATAATATTTACGTCCTTCAAAAGTTACATTATATCAAAGTATATTATTTATCAGGGCAGCTTAGCTTAAGAATCGTGTACTTAATAATGAATTAAGCGAATAACTAGGCAATCATGAGTGCCTCTGTGTAAAAACAAAATGTTCTAAAGTGCCATACTAAATATTACAATACAACGTCACAAATTCAAAATTGCAGCCATAAAATGCTTTTAATCGTCTAACATATCAGGTATTTTTCGGATGTGTTTTATTTTAAATCAATGGGTTAAAAATAATGCTGTTGCATTGGCAGAATCCAAATCCTTTATCTTTCAAAGGGGAAAAGCAATTAAGTATTTACCAATTTAAATTAGTGTGTTTACAATAAATAAATATGATCCACTTCACCTCTGACAAGACGTGTATTAATCACAACTTGTGAATATGTGGAATGCCAGGCCTACACCTTGGTTCGGATTCCACGGTAAACTGTAGGTCCTCCATTTCATCTCACAATCACCTTACCATTACACATTGGCGTAAGTGCGTACAACCCGAACGGGTAGTAAGACACGGTGATAATAATAATAATAATAATAATAATAATAATAATAATAATATAGTGCAATTTAGATAAGAAGGAACTTTTTTGACAGGTTTAAAATATTACTAGAACAATTTCATATATTTCTGCATACATTCATGCGGTTTACAATTGTCACCTGTTATAGATAGTATCAACGCCTATTAAATAATACTAACAACAATGTAAAATGTTGACATAAAATTGTCTTCAAGTTCTTTCTACCAAAATCCTATCATAATGTTAACTCATTTTATTTATACCTTATTCATGCCTATTTAAACCGATTTTAGCACTCAATATTTTTATTACTATACTAAGCTGATTTCACACAAAAACTTCATTTAAAGAAAAAGGATGTAATAAACTGAGACAACAAGAAATGTTCATACAAGAAAAAATATTAACTAAAATAGAATTATTTAAAACAATAAAAAATAAATATTACACTATTGAGCAAAGTATGTATAAAATGTCACAATGGATAAAGTGGCTACCGAACATTATCACATTAAAAGATGCAAGCATACATATGAAGTTGGTATTACAAATCACAGTACATTAGGTTATAATACATATCAAATGCTTATAGTAAGTTGAATCGAATTGAATTGATTCATATTTATCATTGATCTTGACCCATACATACTTTGAAACATCTGAATACTGTGAGATGTGAACAGTTGTCTAAACCCATTCAGTTTCACTCTGTAAGGCAGTTCGTTTGGGATGAATCATTAGTGCAGCGTGAGCTGAGTTTCACTGAACTTCTTGTAGTAGTATTATTGTTTCATAGATACATGTAAGATCACACAATAACAACACAAACTGCTAAATAAGAACCATTGTTTCACTATTTATTTCAGCTTGATTAAATGATAATAATTCAATTGCCATTAGCTGAAATGTTTACCAACGCCAAGCGCCATTCAAAAGCGACCACATTTGTGAGTCTTACGACGTAACAGACAGACCAACAGTGAATCAGTTGTGCGTGTCATTTTTTAAAATTATTTATTTTGTGACCAATCACAATAGTATCTCTGGTAGGTATATATATCGCACAGACTTGGGTGACATCACAATTAAATCTCTCAGTCACAGTTATAATCTTAAGTTTATTTTTATAGTACATATTTATTTTGGTGTATGTGAGTAATTTAGTGTGGTTATCATAGATAAAATATTGCCAATCCTTTGTCACTGTCAATTTGAATGAACCGGTCTTTGTACTCCCGCACTCCCTTATCCCTTAAGAAAGCTTTCAAACTAGTAAAACGGTCACTTTCCCTTTTTGTATAAATGTTCAGAATGCATTGCAGCTGTGCTATAGTATAAAAATAGAAGACTTTCTCAATGTAGTTTGTGACTTTTTACAATTATTTTGTTCCAACTTGGGAGTGCGGTTCAAATCAGCACTGTGACCTCTTGTCGACTCAAAACTCTAATTTCTTTATTTACTGGACATTTCAGTTTATCAGATTCTATCAGAGGTATCAGCTGATGGAGGTTTACCATGATTCTACTTTCGACGGGCGACAAAGTTTTGAGAATAGTTGAACATCACATCTAAGAGCAATAAATTTAGTTTTAACATATAATTTTTCTATGGGATGAGTATGAAACAGAATCATCTTAGTCCTTTTAAATAAACCTTCTTGAAAAGATGAATCGTATAGATTTACATTAAGATATTGTATTTGCCACACATTATTCACATTTGATTGTGTTACACCTGTTGTTATTAAACTATATTCATCAGTCCTACCTTAACTTTTATGACATTTTCAAACTATTTAACAAGGCCTTTTATCCTCTACATATTCCTAGCAACGGGATGTTATGTTCACCCAATAACTCCACCACCTACCTTCACATTTCGTTGTCATATCCATGTGCCTGTTGGAGAGAATTTCCTGAAAACTTTCTGTGGCTCTTGTGAACAGAAATAGCAAATGATTTTTAAATATTGCCTTGTCAAAAATTAATTAATTTAATTTATTTAATGTGTATTGGAAACCAATCCGAATTATGAGGGGAATCAAATACTATAAATCATGGTAAACAATATTTCAATGATTTAATACAATTTGTGAATATCTCTTACCTAATGAATTATATGAGGATTATTATAGTCAGCTTCAATTCTAATGTTAGCTGCCAGTATTAATCTTGAGGAGAAATGTTGAAACGGTTTACACACCATCGATAAAATAAAACTATTATTTTCTATTTGTTCATACTTATCCTACCCTATTGGAAAAAAATATTAAGCTCAGCTACGGTGATCTTGTGCGCGTACCTTGCTGCTCTCGTTACATGAGAATCCTTGAGAAAAATATCTGCGATAACACAAGTTGCTGCAAGGGAATTAGAGCCGTTTCTACAAGAGGCAACTATCGCTCTGATGATGAACATAGAGGTAGATTGGGGGTTTCACACGAAACAAATGAGTTTCCCACCCCATAAACCGTCGCTCATAAGTTGCCCAGTACTGGCGATTTGCGGAATAGTTGCCCGTCAGGACAACTATCGCCGGTCAGTACCCCAAGTGGTGCCAACCTCAAAGTACCTGTTGATTTTTATTCTTGGTACAGACAGTTATATGGTTATTTATTGTCTTTTTTTTTTGACTGCATCATATTTAATAAATATTTATAATTATTACATGCTTGACTATAAATTTATTTAAACTAATCATAAGTAATGTAAAGTGATTAGGAACATTCACCCATAGCTCTTAACCCTTTTCAAGGATATTTCCATGTTTTTTTACTATTATTACTAAACATCTAGATTAAATTGTTTTATATTAAGGCTTGAAAGTGGCACCAATTTCAATGAAAGAACATCCTGTTAATTATTGTGTAGTTAAATTTATATCATTTGATGCCTTAGCTCAGTCAGTACCGTGTCTGCCTCTGAGTCAAGGGGCCCAGGTTTCAATTCCTGGCATGGCCAAACAATTTATCATCGAAGAAATATTGATGTCCCCTTTCACAGGGATGAATTTGTGGCCAGGTGCTAGGTTATGAGTTTATTCTAGATTTAAGGAGCCACAAAAAAGAAACCCGTCCTCCGAATCAATAATAACAAAAGATGGATCGGCGTATGGCCCCAATTTGACCTTTGAACTTTGACCCCGAGTTATGTGACGTAATCATTGCGTGTTATGTCACAACAATCCCCCCATGAATTTTCCTTGGTGACTCATATCTTGTGCCTGTATATTTCCGTCTGACCTGAATTTCCCTTCTGGTTATATTCATGACGACATGGGTTTAACGACCTGTTGTCCTCTATCAATGTCACAAAAGTTTATTTCTGGTCTTCTATGTAGCAATGGGTTTTCCCTGATGATTGGCGCCAGTTTGGCGGTTCGACAAGACGAGTCGAGACAGGAATAGATCGTGACCTTGAAACCGTGAGCTAGTACACGAGGTTATTGACACTGACAACACTCCCCCGACAATGGGTTTCCCCGATGACGTCATCGCACTGTCGCAACCCTGATGACTCATACCTGGCGCCAGTCCGGCGGCTCGAAAAGACAGGAATAGATCACGACCTTGAATGATGTCGCAACATCCCCCTTCTATGTGGCAATGAGTTTTCCCTGGTGACGTCATCGCTCTGTCGCAACCTTAGCTTGTAACAGCTATAAATATCGGCACCTGTTTTGAAATCCTTTTATTGTATAACTTGTCTTCGAGTATTAAATATGCAACTCAGGATGAGAGATTACGCTTCGCTGACGGATCTGGGTTAGTAAATGTACTTTTATAACAGGCACACTCATTATTTATTTGTTTTATTTGTTGTTAAATCAAAGTGTATATGTGTAATTAGTTCAAAATTACAATAAACAATGGCAGAGTTGTCTAAGTTTATTAATTTATAATAGGTATATGAGAATTAAAACTATAGATAATTTGAAGGTGTCTAAGCAGCTACTTTTTTGGATGACATTTAGATAAATTTACATCAGAACATGTGTTTATTATAATCAATGGGAGTTTATTGCAAAAACCTGATTCCAAGATATAGTTTAATGGCAACTAATTTTGTTGGTAATTTACTAATGGTTAAATATTATTTTAAAATGGTATAAGCAAGAGTGGTTATAATGAATTAAATAATGTATTTTTTATTTAAGAGTAGTTTATTGAATAAATTTATTACAAACTATAAAATTATTTAAGGAGAGTTTACTAAAAATTAAATTTTATATAAAATGTGTTTTGAACAAGTCTTTATTATAATTGACACGATGATGTGTTTATTGAGGGTAGTGTTTTAAAATATCATAATGAAATCAGTTTCTGTGATCCCTGTACTTAGGAAAGACGTTGCATAGTCCAGCTTAAATGCACCAGAAAACAAACTATTTAAAAATAATTTTTGGGTTTCAAAAGCACTCTTGTACTGTTAGAAAGTATCCAAACACCCGGTAAAAATGCTGGCAATTTCTATATAAAGTGAGTAGATCTGCAACGGTCACCAACCTGCACATAGAGGAATATACGTAAAATTCGGCCGATGGCCGAGTACGCCCTTTAACTTTAGAATACAGACACCAAGAACAGGCAAACGCTTCAAAGTGAGGCGTGTGTTAACACAAAGTACACATGTATAAATCATTGTTCCAGACGAGCTAACGCTGCTAACTGTCTCAGATTCCCTTAACACTCTGGAGAGCTATTTATCTTACTATTATATCGCGTAGATAATCTGTTTAATATTTTTAATTCAATCTATACTGAATATCAACCTAATATGTTGCGTTGAATTTTTTATAGAATGAGCTGTGGGGAGATTCACAGACATCCATGGATCTGATCGCCCTCGGTGTCTACGTGGAGGAATTGACCGCAAACGGTTGGTAATTGCCGACCAATGAAAGACCAGATTTGTAAGAAAGAATAATTAGCTTTTAAAAGTCTAACAAAAATAATAGCAGCATGCAAAAACGTTTCAAAATATGATTAGTGTGCTAAATTGGTGAGGATATTTTTATAATCAAAATTGGGGATTATCACTTTCTTATGAATTCTAAACGGTAAATATTATATTGATTTATGTTATTTACCTGTTGCAATATTATTGTATGACACCTTGGCTCGGTAGAATGCTTACCTCTTGATCTAAATGTCGCGAATTAGAGATCAGGCAGGACCAAGGCTATTATTGTGAAAATGATTATGCATATTAATAGGTAGTTTCTGTATGAGTATTCATGGCTATCACTAACGTTAAAAGATTCTAATAAAAGCTATATTTGTTTCAGATGCATTGGATCACTGCAGGATGTCTCCTCAACATCAGGTGTCTGCGGTGGTATCACCTCCACCAATACCACCCCTAGTGCCACATGCTCCTATCATGGACATTTTTTCGGCTCTGGATGCGATTGATGTATCGATAGATGATATTTTTATTTTACGTTAAAACAATAAAAAATTATGTATATTATATTATTAATATTATAAGATGAAAGAGCAAATAATGAGCAGATAGCTTAGTAAAACTCTCTAATAGAACACTAATTGTTGAAAACACTTTTCAAATAGAACCTTAAAGTAAATGAAATGTCCCAAACAAGTGTATTTTAAATTGGGTCGTGAGAGAAACTGGGGGATCCATTTTAATATTTGATATACATACTGTTCACTCCGAGGATAAAGTATTAAAAAAATTGTCATTGTGCTTTCAGGAATTAATTTTTTAGCTTATAAGATAATTTGTTTGATTTAAAAAAAGCAAAGAATGTTTTTTTTTAATTGACTTTGTTTGGAAAAATAATATTTCAAATGCTTACTTTGTAGTTAGTTTGACTTGTGTTTGAGTACAAACTCTTGTGCTTTAGCTCAAATGGATATCGGAGATGCTTGTTCGAGCTGGGGGGGAAGACGTGGTACAGACACATACCTCCAAGCACCCATTAAGCCGGCTGGTATTTTGACGCCTCCAGGCGTCGTCCCGCAAGCCAGTGGTGTAGGAGTGAGGCAGGAGGGAATTACAGCCCTCCCTTCAAAGCATGGATATGGTGAGGGCGGACCGTCATCAGCACCCCAGACGGGAATTAGTGGCCCGGTAAATCAGGTTGGTGGAGCACTGTCGAATAAATATCTTTCTTCGAATCGTTGAGGAGAGAATAAATCAACGGAAGCGTTTATTTTATACGGTTGAGAAGTTACTGTACATCTTGGAGCTAAATAAATTGATCGTGATGCATTAAGCTGTCTTTAATAACAAATTACTGTTTTGCTCAATTGACTGCAGGGCCATGGTGTCAGCGCCGATGATCATGTCGGCTTACTTTTGATTAGCATGGACTCGACGTTGAATCCTGTATATGTCTCATTCAGGCGAGTGGACCAGTTAGATGCTTGTGCTATGCTCGGTTGCAGAGTAATAGCAGAGTAACGTCACCACTGGACGTTAAACTCAGCCATTTAAAGGAGACTCGTGGGAGTGGACGTTATTGTTATAAGCTCTCCCCGGCTACCACATACAGTCGAAGAAATCAAGGAATCATTTCGATTCAAAATGGCGAAAATACACTGTGCCTTGCATGTGCATTGGTTGTCGCCAAGACTGTGTGTGACTTTAAAAGAGAACCAGGATGCATGGACATGAACATCAATAAGCACATAAAGGAGGGCCGCAATATTCAAAAATACAAAGCAGAAGATTTTGCAGTGATGAACGTGTGAATTTTTTGAAAGGTGGTGGAATCACTGAACTGAAACAATTTTAAACATACCCCGCGAATACAAAATCACAGTGTTCAGTGAGAGTTGAGGGAGGCAGACCCTATATGAAGGGCCTACCCTTCCAAATATTCCTTTAAGGGTTACCTTGATTTGTATTTTCACGACGATAAGAAAAACTATTTTGATGTCATACCATACTTGACAGCCACATTTAAGTGCTAGTAATTTTGCCGCAAGTGGCGTATGCCATTTGATCATAAGAATGCTCACAAATGTATAACAGAGTGCAAAAAGTGCTACGCTAAAGCAGTTTGGAGTGAAGGTCGAACTGTAGTCTGTAAAGACTGTAGGCGTTGGTTCACAAACCAAACATGTTTTGATAACTATAAACGTTCCGGTTTTTGCAGAGGTCAATCTGTGATGTTAAAAAGATATGTGAGGTATACAGGTAATGTTTCAGTTTGAAAAAGTCAAATTATTCACATAAGTGTTATGATACTATTTGTAGAGAATGCGAGACCAATCGTCCTTTTGGTCAGTTCTGCTATATGAAACAAGCCCGAACCAATCCATCAATGGAAAAAAGCAATTTCATGTTCGTATTCTATGACTTTGAATACAGATAAAAAACCTTATTCAAAGTGTGGCCGGCACGTTTTTGCACAAACCTAGCCTCTGTGTCGTGCAGACGTGTTATAAGACTAGCCTTCATATCGATGTAAATGCCCATCATTGTACCGAATGTGGGGGATATAGGAAACCCATATTCAAGGGTGATGCCACAATAGCCAATTTTGTTGATTTCTTGAGCAAGTTAAAACAACACAATTTAAGGAAATCAGATTTATAGCCCATAATCTCAAGGGATATGATGGAAATTTTATTTTAAAATACATGATGGAGGTTAAAAAATGGATTCCAGAGCTCATAATGAACGGTGGGAAAATCATGTCCATGCGTTACGGCCGCTCCAATTATTGACTCGCTGAACTTTCTCCCAATGTCGTTGTCCAAGATGCCTAAGACATTCGGCTTGGACGAGTTTTATCCAAGAAACATTTCCCCCATTTATTCAATAAAAAAGTAAACGTGGGGTATAAGGGTCCCTTGCCACCAAAGGAGGACTACGGCATCTTCGAGATGTCGTTGAGGGAAAGGAGCAATTTGAGAAATGGTATGACGCGCTGGTCAGAGAAAGTTATGTCTTTGATTTTAACCGCGAGCTGGAACTGTATTGCGTAAAGGATTTAGAGATCCTACGAAAGGGCTGCCTAAAGTTTAGAGACATGGTTATAGAAAAAGCAAAGGTGGACCCTTTCAGATAGGTGTGTACAATCACAGGAGCGGCCATGTTGATTTACCGCCGAAGTCATCTTAAGGAGAATATCGTCGATATAATCCCTAATGGTGGATATCGGTGTGCAGACCAACAATCGCACGTCGCCGTACAATGGCTCTGCTGGGAGGCCCACCAACGTGGTGTCTCTATCTTTCATAAGGGTAACGGCCGTGAGTAATATGTATTTGGTCAACGTGTAGATGACGTTGTTAAAGCTGGAGATACAACCACCTTCTTCCAGTTCAGGGGTTGTTATTGGCAAGGGTGCCCTATCTGTTATCCAGACAGGACCACCCCTATCAAAAACCGCCCCCATGAGACCATGGAGACGTGCAATGAAGAGACAAAAGACTGCGTGGAAAAGTTTAAGAATGCCAGCTACACGATCATAGAGATATAGGAGTGTACGTTTAATACGATGAAACACACAGACAAGGAATTTATGCAATTTGTACTACAGCATTTGGTGTACAGTAAGGAGCCCCTCAGTCCCAGGGACGCATTCTTTGGCAGCCGTACAAATTGTATCAAGCTCTTCCACTAAGAAGAAGTTTCTTTTGGAGAGAAGATCAAGTACTTGGATGTGTGTTCATTGTATCCGTACGTTTGCAAGTATAAAAAATATCCCTTCAGCCACCCCAAAATTAACTTGGACCCAAATTGTCCGTCTATAGATCAAGTAGAAGGCATAGCCAAAGTTACGATGATGTCTCCGAGGGATTTATTCTGCTAAGAGCAAGAAGACACAGCGAGCCATCGGGGCGGCAAGAGTTTCTCTCTGGGCTTTAAAAAATAAACTTCCCAAAGGAATTTATTATAAATCCAAAACGTTTGGCACCCATTAGAAATCCGACGCACGTAACCCAACCATTTACACCATTGCAACGCCCTAGGAAGAAGAAACTGGCAAGGCTGGAAGAAAAAAAGGTGGTTACAGTTCCGAGTTTAATGGACCGTTTATCTGACATCTATTACGGCCCTTTTCATTCTGCGGGGCTTACAGGAGTGGCGTCGCTCATAAAGATGTAAAAGAAAAATCCCGACAAAGTACGAGAATTGCTTTGAGCGCACGCCGCTTATTCCCTACACAACCCAGTGATAAAAAAGTTTCCAACTACAAGTACGGGGTTTCAAACATTGATGATCTCTGGCAAGCCGAATCTCAGCAACATGCGCAGTCTCAGAAAATACAACGGTGGTGCCGATTACTTGCTCACCTTCATCGGCGTGTTTAGGAAGATGGCCAGGTTGAGGACGCTTTCATATAATACGGGGAGCGACGTGAGAAATGCCTTTCAGGACATTTTTAAACCAAGCGGTCGTAAGCCTCTATGTTTACAGACAAACAAGGAGACAGAGTTCAAGACACGTCTAGTCCGGAAATTTCTCAATCAAGAAGGTGTGTATTACTACACCCCTCATAAACTGGACGTGAAGGCAAGTATCGTGGTACGATTCAACAGAACTTTGAAAGGGTGTATGTGGTGATACTTTACCAAAAATAACACGTATAGCTATGTTGACGTCCTCCAAGATCTTGTCGACGCTTACTATGGCGCAAAACATTCCAGTATCAAGATGGCGCCTGCAGTTGTTTGAGAAATCAATGTGATTCAAGTCAAAGATAATCTGTACGGCAAACAGTGCCCGAACTTTAATAGTATGCCAAAACTCAAAAGTCGGTAATACGGTGCGTATTAGCAATTCCAAAATGCTTTTTGAAAAGGGCTACGAAAACAATTGGAGAAAAGAAATGTTCATAATCAACAGTGACGTGTTGCGACAACCAGTCGTCTACAGGCTGACCTATCTTGACGGCAAGGAGGTGGAGCAAACGTTATACGAACCCGAATTACAGCGCGTACGTCTTTCTGAAATTTTAAAGTTGATAAAATACTACGTGTCAAGGGTAAAGGAACCAGAAAGATAGTTTACATGCAGTGGAAATGTTATCCTGAGAAGTTTGATTTTTGGATTCCTGCCAGTTACGTCAGCGCCCTACTATGAAGGGCCTGTTTTACATCACTTTTCCAAGTGACAGCTCTATGGGATATTTCCCGAGAAATACCCTCGCGAATTTCAACACTCAACTACCCTACTTTATTACACTCGATGGTCAGTGGTCTCCCAGATTTCCAATATGAGTGATCTTTCACCACCATACCCGAGGGCCAAAATATTGTATTGTACAACTGGGTGGACGCTAATGAGGTGGAAGAAATAATCAAGGATCACATCCCGTCTGGAAATTAAATCACTATTCATGAATTGAAGTAGAGGTGTTTAAAGGGGATTTTGGAATTGTATTAAAATATACAAATAAAAAAAAGTTGACGTTTTTTCTTTTTCACTTAATATACAGCTGCTGACTCTATCTAGTTATCTAAGTCTAAAGCTCTGTTTCTATCCTCATTCTAATCTAATCAAAGTCACCATACGCCGCCAACATTCTACTGGGCTTGCCCTCCCAAATGTTCATCTACATGGATATCGTCGATCCAAAGCCCGTGGGTGACATTGTGGCACCAGTTTTACGTATTCTCGGTATCAACAACATAAACTATCTCTACAGGATACATAAGTCAGTTATGATCATTTGCACTACTTGCCTGTACTTATATGGGAAATTGAATCCCTGGAAATCAATAGAGAACAGACACTGATGAACCTGTACCATTCGAGTTTGGAAAAGTGAGCGTGAAAATTCATTTTAGACGCTGGTCAACATGAACTGTCCCTACCAAAGATACTACGTCAACCAGACTGGAACAGGATCATCATCGAACTACCACGGTGTTCCCTATCAACGTGGGCATGGAATAGTCATTTTTTTCAGTGGCATTTTCAAGAGCGTCGTACCGTTGCTGAGAAGCGACACTAAAACCATTTTAAAACAGGTGCTTCAAACGAATATTGACGTGCTCTCCCACGTCTCCAATCAGCGTCATCCTTTCAAAGAGGCCCTATCCCAGCGTGTCGCCAATGCCGGAACAAAACTTAAACGCAAGGCGGAGCAGAAGATTGACACACTGATGACCGGTGCAGGCTATAAAGGGCGTCGTAAGAAGCACCGACTTCAGTCTTCTGTCTTTGCCCGATGTAAAAATGTCAAGAAAGAAGCGATAGATATTTTCAGTTGAAATGTCGTTTATACAACCCCAGTCCTGCGAGTGTTCCAGCAGTGAACTCGATCTCTTTTCCATCCCACCAACGCAAACAGGTCTTGAAAGTGGACAATGGGTCCAGTACAAACCTATCTCTTCCCTCACCGATGATTCGTCCATCTAATTTACCGTTACTGGTAAAGGCGAGTTCTATATTGATCTTTCACAGACCATAAGCTATCACAGGGCGGCTATCATGAAACACGTCAGTGGTGCTTTCACCGAAGTGGATTAAATTACTCCCGTCAACAATTAGTTGCATTAGTTATTCACACAGGTCGTTATGTTTTTAAACCAAAAACTAATCTCCCCACCCAGAAACACGTATTCTTATAGAACGTACTTTGAGACGCTGCTAAATTACATAAGTGACACCAAAAGAACAAATTTGACTTGCGGTCTTTGGTTTGCAGACATCTCCGGAAACTTTGAGGAGGTCAAGGTGGACAACAATGGATTTGAGGCCGTCGCAGTCTCACCGCAAAAAGTAAGATGGTGGATCTTTTGGGGTATCTACATGGTGTATAACCAAGAGATATACCTTTTGAACGGCACTGAACTCAGTGTTAAGTTGGTCCGTTCCTGAGATAAGTTTAGTTTTATTGCTGACCCTGTAATCCCGTACTTTAAGGTTCACATCGTTGACTCTAATCTTCTAGTGCGACGTGTCAACGTAGAACTTTTTATACTGATGGCACATGCCAAGGCATTAAACGTCAGTCCTGCAAAGTATCCCACCACCCACGTGGAAGTAAAAAACTCACTATTTCTACGTGTGTGCAAGGGAAATCTCTGGACAACGTATTCACCGGACAATTACCCAAAAGATGCATCGTGGGATTAGTATCAACCGCGGCGTTCAACGGAGACGCAATCAAAAACCCATTCAATTTCCAAGCCTACGGCATGAACCATTTCTCGCTGAACGTGGACGGGGAACAAGAGCCGTCGAAACCGTTACAGCCCTATTTTTCAAACGCCAACTATATAATGTCCTACCACATACTGTTTTCTGAAACGGGTATCCATTTCATGATCGAAAGTAGCGAAATCATATGGGAAGCCTTCCCTAAGGGATATCATCTCATGGCTTTCGATCTCACACCTAATATGTCCACCCACATGACATCGAATTGGAATTTGACGAGACACGGATCTTTTAGCATTGAAGTGAGCTTCACAAGAGCTCGCACTGAAACCGTCAACTATATTGTGTACTTGGAGTTTGCTAACATCATCACTATAGACAAGGGCAGAAACGTCGTGACCGATTTTGAGAGTTAATATAAGCGACTTCCCGCTCCTTACACCCGTCATTTAAATCATGGATGTCATTGTAGATTTCCAGAGCTTCATCGACGACAGCAAAGATTTTAACGTCAAGGAACTGAGTGTTTTATCTGTATGCGGTACATTACTTCAACATTGGGTGTTAAAACTCCCATACGCTACGAGGAACATTCAGCCACCGCTATAAAGCAAGCCGACTATATCGTCAAAAAACTGCACGCCATTCCGTAGGATAGCGGTGATGTGGATTACAGTCTGCTCAAATTCCTCAGATTCCATGCCACAATGCGTGCAGAAACCGTCTACGTCAAGGGGGCAGAAAAGAAAATATTTCTAGCCAAATAAACGCCTACGCCTGTCGTAGATCTGTACGACAGAGGTTTTTCTTCTATGAAAACCCTTACATTGGGCCGCACCATGTGCATGGTACATAGTTATGTATGGAGTTTTTGTTCAGTCTACATCGTTTGGAGACTTCGAGATCAGATTATTGAAAAACGACACGCACACCATAAGACGTGCACTGAAAACAAACCCATGGTTCCGTTCTGTATGGTCAGGTTTATCCCTGCTGATCAACTACCCGCAAGAATAGCACAACCTTCCGATCTTTTCATTAACACTGATCCACACGCCAAGCCTGGGACGTATTGGGTCGTCATATTTATTGTCAATAACGGCGTGGGAGAATATTTTGACAGCTATGGTTTTCCACCCCGTATAAAGTCACATCTGGCATTTATACTCAAAAATACTAATAACAAAAATACTAACTAAATATTAACGGTAATTGTTTCCGGGCGATAGCTGGCTAGTTTGAAACGACTCTTAAGCACAATAAATATCCAGTCCCTACATTGCAACCAGTGATTAGAGGCTCTAAGTGATGCCATTTCAATATGGATACCTCCATCCATTATTAAGGAGCTATTCTTCCCATTTGTTTCTGGCTGTTTTCATTGGGAATATTTTATTACTATTTATTTTGTTAAGTGGAGATATTTGGATCAAGGGGCCATTTAAATCAAAATAAGTATTCAAGCTACTGAGCAGCTATTCTGCACATATTTTTTTGTGTTTAGTTCTTATAATTTATTGAATGACCTCCTGGCTGTAAATTGGTATAAAATAATTTAATTTTTAAATATTTAAATAGCTGAAAAAATTGTTTTACGAGATCAATCAAAGTGAGATTGACATACTTTTCCTAGTGATGTAGATATCTGTATTTGCTTTGTAAGGTCTTACACTCTTGTAGTTGTTGATTTCGAAGTAATTTTTAGAAAATCTATGGCTTTGTCTTTTGGGCTCATCACCAAGAAGTTTGAGCGTATTCTATTGGAAAACAAAAGAGTTATTTTATATTGAAAAATAGTTTGCTTCCGGGGATATTTGAATCATTTTTAAAGGAGATATTTGTATCATTATTTTTTTACGATTTTATTTATTTTTAGAATATACAATTAATTATCATCGATTTCTAACACTTCGTAGAGGGATCTTATAGGCTGTCATATTATTATCGTTGTTGGATTTGAAAATAAAAACTTTTGAATTAAATTTTAAAAACAAACATATTAACTACTACGAATTATTTCTCACTAGTACTCAAAGCTTGAAGAATAGTTCTAGTTTATTTAGAACAGTATTTCTGTCTCGTTTAAAATACTTATATGTGCTATAGTTGTAAGTTGTAGTTTGGACCGCCCTTTTAAACACCAACCTAATTGGCTAACCCTAATACGGTACTCTTGAAGAGAGGGTTAAGGGGGTAGAGGGGGTAAAAGGGTTTCAGTATTTTACCAGGCCACTTCAGAAAGTTAAGTGAAAATTTAGTTGATGGATCGGTGTGTCTTGGTTTGGTTTAGTGATAGTGTGTTTGAATATATAAACAGTTGTTATTTAGTAATGCTGAAATCTGAATCTTCGGGGGGGTAAGTCCTAGTATAATAACATCTTAACCATTTTTACAGTATTTAAATACAACATAACTTAAACTTGTTTAATTACCTAAGTTATTTTAGTGTTTTGATTTAGTTTTAAAATATCATTTTAAATAGTTCGAGAATACAAAATAAAAAAATATATACCAACAATGGTCCAAAAAAGGAATAACCCAGGCCCTAAACATTACACTTAACGAAAACTGGAGTGTCAGGGCAGTTACATCACATTTCAAGGTAACGTTCAGTACACTGCAAAGAATTGCTCAGGTGGGTATACTACTTAAAACCGCTGATGGGCCCCAACAAGATAACCCAATTACGATATAAAAGTTACTAGGCCATCTTACAGTTACATCTTTCGAGCAGGCTAGAGCCCTAGTAGAAAGATTAAAAGTTCTTTGTAATCGTGGTTTTGGTCATTCATCGGAAAGTGTGCGTAAAGATGCGTTAGAGTCTTCTAAGTCCCTTAACATCAAGACCCCTTGGAATGACTATGCCAAAATTATAGGCAAGGATGGGTTTATTTATTTTGACATCAAGATATCTCCCTAAGAAAGCCAGAAGGTTTGTCAAAATCTCGCGCTGAAGGAATTAATATAAATGCAGTAAAATAATTTTACAAATTACTTAGTGATGTCACAGTTGATCTTGGAATCCAGGTTCAGCCACAATCTGTTTACAACACGAATGAGACTGGTTTTCTGATGAACAACAAACCATCTAAAATAGTAGCAGAAAAGGGGAAGAGAGAGGTAGTTTCTTTAACAAGCTTAGAGAGAAGTGAAAACTTGAACGTTGTAGCATGCTGCAGCGTTAGTGGGGTTTTTATACCGCCAGTCGTGATGTTCAAGGGAAAAAGGATGAGAGAGGAATTTATCACTGGAATGCCATCGGAATCATTAGTACTAATGTCAGAGAGTGGGTACATGAATGAAGATTGGTTCCTAAAATGGCTGCAACATTTTCAAAAACACCAATTTTCTGGGAAATGCCTGCTTATTTTAGATGACCACTCATTACATCACTCTCTTCAGTGTCTTTGAGTTCTGTTTGCATAATGAAATGGAGCTATTATGCCTTTCACCTCACACCACGCACGTTCTGCAGCCTTTTAATAGGTCATTTTTTAAACCCCTAAAAGCTTTTTATCCTCAAGAATCTAATTCATTCATTTACAAAAGCCCAAATAGCTAAATCACCAAATTCGGTCTAGGACATCTGGGCGCCGCCAATTGGGTGCCAGGACAACTAAGCGCTAAAAAAAAAACCACCCTTTTTCTTTTCTTTTTTTAAATTAACGGGTGACCTGGTGGTCTAGGGGTAAGGTGTCAGACTTCTGTGCTAGCGGCCGGGGTTCAATCCTCGGTCCCGGCACAGATTTATCTGATTTCCAAACCCTTCCTTCAGCTCTGACCAGATATCTTGTGAATGTGGGGAATGCCAGGCCTCCACCGTGGTTCGGATCCCACGTTAAACTGTAGGTCCTCCATTTCATCTCACAATCACCCTACCATTACACATTAGCGTAAGTGCGTATAACCCGAATGGGTAGTAAGACGCGGTGCTAATAATAATAATAATAATAATAATAATAATAATAATAATAATAAAATGCACCATGTGGTTTTTTTAAAGTTACTTATATTGACAAAAATTCAACTGGGAAAGAAGACTGGATTCAGTGTCAAACCTGCAAATCAGGGTTTCATGAAGTATGTGTCGGTGCCTTTGAAAAAAAAAACAGTTTAAGTGTGGAAAATGCATTTAAACATTTTGTTTGCATCTAGTAGTATACACATTTAATAAAAAAATTAAACTGGCTATATTCATGGTATATTAAAATAAATGTGTGATTCAAATAACCCCATCCCTGATCCAAATAGCCCCACGTTTTCACTAAAATGTTATTTCCACTTGATAATGTTCTTTTTTAATTATATCCTACCTAGATTTTTTTTTCAAAAAAACTATTAAGAGATATGTTTCAGAAGATATGAATAAATATATAAATAACTGTTAAAAAAATCACAACAAAATTATAGGTGAAAATTCAAATTAATGTTGAAATGACTCAAATAGTCCCACCCTACCATACTGCATACAATTATTACTGGAGAATGGGCAGGTTCAGGAAATAAAAGCATCAATCCAGAAGTACATTTTATATTCCATCTTCATTTTTCTGGCAGATGACGTGAGAAATAGTTCAAGAAATATAATCAGTGTCTTTTGAGTATAACTTCACCCTTTTGTAACCATAATTTATCATTTTCCAAAGTAGTTTCAAATGAATTTGCATCAGTAATACTTGTAATCATTAGTACTTGTGGAACGTTTTACTTCTAGTAAGTTCACATAGCCCGAACGGTTAGTAAGACGCGGTGCTAATAGTAATAGTAAGTTAAAATGTGCTGTTTTTACTGTCACAGATAAAATATATTATTTGTACACCTGACGGTCAGTCTTGAAAGTGAAAGGTTGAGTGTGAAGCATGAGTGTGTTTATTATAACACGTTTTACGTGATAATTTCGGTAGTTTTGGCCAAACATATATATATATATTGAATCACTATTAGCCCTATGTCTTCAGAAAAAAACCTTTCTATTTTAGTACCGTGTCTTACTACCCGCTAGGGTTATGCGCTGATGAACTAATTACGATAATGGTTTTAGGGATTAGGAAGGTTATATTTAGAGGAAGTTTACCCACATTTGTGTGGAGGAGAGTGTTAAAACTTGTTGAAAAATTGATACTCAGTAAACTTGACCAAGATTGGATCCTCAATCTCTCCGTCATCGGCAGTCTAATCTAACACTAGAGTAGCGCGCTAGTGCATGCGGCCACCAAGGTGGGTCACAAATAGCTAGTAGGACATCACGTCCCTAAAGAAATGCATAAAGTCCTAGAATATTTTCTGTAAACTTATCCTTTAATCAAGTGGCATGAACTTGAATAATTTCCGCATATAACTCTTAGGATTCCCTGTTGTTCCACTTCATAAGTTCCTCCAGGTTAAACCAAATGTATGATTGCTTTTTCCATAACTGATTTTTCAAAATATGTTTGTAATTCTATAATTTATGTAATGTTATAATTGCATATTTCTGGTTCCTTTGATCTAGCACAGTTGAACAGAAAACAGAGCCATTTTGAGTGATGTTTGGTCTCATTGCAAAACTATCGCCATTGTTAAACATGGCAAGTAGCTTGGTGGCTGATAGAGCCAAAACTGCACATCGTGGGTAGTTATTTATTTTCTTTGTTCATTTTGTTGTCAATTCCCGATTTGTGTACAGAAAAATAATACATATCCAGTTAGTGGATCTGGAAACTTTCCCGAAGGCTTTTCGTTCTTATTCTTGTTCACTCTTTGCCATTGCTTTTATTTTTAGAACTCTATTTAATCGGGTTTGTATATGCATCTCTACTCTGTCCAAGCCACAGGGCATTAAAGGTTGGCTCTCCCCTCAATCACTCCGTTCCAATTTCATAGATGCAGCGAATAAGTCTTCGGTTACAGTTTTATATCCAATAACAATATTCTTATCTATTGACTGTCGATGGTATGTTACTTGTTACGTGTGGTCCTTTTAATTTGGGATAATAATACTCCAAACAGTGCTAAGTAGTTGTGGTGGAATTCGTCAATCCTCAGACATATTGATGTTGGCCTATTTGGGGTTCTTTTCCATTTTTAATGCATTAACATCTTCATAAACAATGTTTCACCTGAAAAAAAAAGAAAAAGAAATAAAACCTTACAATTTGTACAAAATTATTTATTAAAAAAATACAGCAGATTAACAAATAAAAAAGGTATGCTTTGGGTTTTTGAATTTAAGTTATATAAAATAAAAACAATTATTTTTTCCTGTGATTTCACTAACAAGGAGAAGTTTATACTTTACAGTTAATTTTTACTAAAGAAAATGATGCGAGGAAAACCTAATATGCTAGACGCTATAAAGACATTTTCACGGCAACTATTTAGAATTTGTTACGCCATGTATCGTTAGCAGCTGTAGCCTATTTGGCTCTGCGTACTAAGGACCCCAAAAACTATATATTTATGCCATTAAGTGCCTGATTCTTATAGTTTTGCCTCGCTCAGACACTATCGCATCGGGGCTGGGGCTCCGCACTGTAATCATCAGTCAAATCCTAGTGTTATTAAGTATTGTTTTATGATTGTAATGTATTCACTTTAAATCATTAAAATATAAATAAGGAACATATTTGAAAGCCACGCCACATTTATGGCCTCTAGCATCGGAAGACAGCAACTCGAGGTTTCCAAGTTCTCCAGAAAGTCGGAGCTGTAGCCGCAACGTGCAGGAACATGAAGAAAATAGTGCCTATTGTTGAGTTTGGAGTCGACTGCTTCAGCTACCGTCCGTTAGGTTAGGGCAGGAATGGTGACATTTTTACAACCAGTGTGCCACTTAAGGGCTAGCTGAATTTTGAACTAGACCACCTTCTTTTTACGTTCTTTAATGAGTATTTAGATATCAAAACTTGTTGTATATTATGAAATGTAATGAGCAACTAAAATAAAATTGTTAGTACTTTAATAATGGAAATAAGGAGAATCTATTAAATTGTCAAAGTGAGTGGAATATACAATACTTATGATATTAACTTAAATTAAATACATTGAAAGTAGCACCTTCTGGGGGGTGGGGGGGAATAATAGATATGTATAAATGTTAAAATCAGTACATTATGTAATCTTATTCATTATAATTTGAAACGTGCTGTATCTTGCGAGCCAAGATATTTATGTTCGATTCATAACTTGTCTGCAACAGCCAACAGCGCACAAGCTGATTTTAACCGTTACTTAACAAAGTTAATTGAGACATGCTAATGAGAAGGCTATCAAAATATTATTGAATTCAACAAACTATACCACGTCGGGAAAAGTTTTATTGGGTGTTTATTTCATTCATGTTGGCGTGCCACTCAATGGTACGCTTGCCATAGACTTGCCATCCCTGGGCTAGGGGTTCACTGCCTTAACTGCCTTTTATTAGGTTGAAGTTTGCCACGTTGCTGCCTGTTTACAAGACTGGTTTTGCAGCCTTATTTTTATTTTGACTATTCTTTAATATTCTTATCATAATTTTCTTACAAGAGTTTGGTTTACACACCGGGTAGAGGGTGCTAAAATAGAGACCTGCCTAGTGCATCAAATGCCCTTGCTACGCCTCTGAGACTACACCAGCCTTATAAAGATCTTCTGTCCTGACACTAGAATCGCACTTGGTACATTTGTATAGACAACATAATAATTAATTCCCCCTTTAATATGTTCGTGGACCTTATTGTTTTTGTTCTTCACACTTTCAAAACATAAAACAAATTATTCCTTGGGGTATATAGTACAATGACGTTTATTCAATGGAAGCAAGGGAAGCAATCCTTCCCTAAAATTAAAAAGGGAATAAAGAAAATAAGAGTAAAATGAAGTTTAAAAAAATCATTATAATTAGAAACCTCTCCAACAAGTATACAGAGTTGAGGTGGCAGCTCTTCCTTCTTTAAGCAAGCAATTATTTCTCAGGCTGGCTGTCCGGCCCTCATCGGGGAAAGGGATGCGGTGTTTCCTTAGGCGAGTGTTAGCGCATGAGTTTACTATCTTTATCGGTGTAGACTCGTACGTTTAATACAGTTACAATCTTATTTATTATGTTTTTTTGCTATATTTGTTGTTTCTAGAAAGAAATATATTTATCATCAATTTACAGTAAGTTAAGTTTTATTTTACAGAATATTGACGCTAGTTTGATCCTCCAAGGGAAGTGGTTTGTTTCTTTGTGTACAGTAGTAAAATGACGAGTGCGTCAACAAGTGTAGCAATGGAAGAGTAGGGGCGCTGTGTCACAATTCATAGGTAATATTTTGAAGAATAGTTTTTCGAACCGGTTTTTTGACCCACTCCATCTTCAGGAAACCTATTTATAAAGAAAACTTTGACGTTTCAATACTCAATTCTATGAAAGTGCATGGTAATTATTGTTTTGTTGGGTTGGCGGAAAATTATATAAGTAACCTTACTATTTACTATTGATAATGGCGTGTAGAATAAATCCAGATTAAAAGCTATCATAAGGCAGGCCAAAGGTCATACTCATTTGTAGGCCACATCCCAAGAGAAAACTTTGGCAATCGTAAATTTATCATTACTATTAATTATTATTATTATTCATTATTAATTAATAATTATTGTAATTGTTATTATTGTTATTTTATCATTATTGTTATTATTGTTTTTGTTGTTATTAATGTTATTATTCTTTTTATTTAGCTAGAACCACAATTATTATTTAAATATATATAAATGTATATTTATATCATTTAACGAATGAGTAATATTTCTAAGATCAGCAATTATTTTGTTTTATTCCATGACTAGTTTGTGTCACCCACCTTTGGTTCTTCCCCATAATACTTTTAACTATATAAAAAACAATGTGAGCTTCCTGTTAAACTAGCGTCCATCAGACCTCATTGATTCCCTTTGTCCAGAATTGACCAAATGCCACTGGTGTAGTGTCGTAGTGTCGTAGTTGACTACAAGATTAAATCTCCCTAAATTTATGTATGGACAGTTTTTACAATAATAACAAATAATAACCCGCCTCGGTGGCGTAGTTAGCTATCGCACGAGTTGCATGTTGAGCTAGACTGCCGAGGATGGGGAGATTGAGGTTCAAATCTCGCTCGGGTGAACTGGGGGTGGTTTTCCCTGAACGATTTCCACTATCCCTCCACGCAAATGCGGTTTAACTTCCTCTGTATTTAACCTTCCCAATCCCTAGCCCATTAGCGTAATTAGTACTTAAGCGTATAACCCGAACGGTTAGTAAGACGTGGTGCTAAGTACTAACAAATAATAAAATTCTATTTTAATTTTTTTTAACTCCCAAAGCGATAAAACAAATATGAATGTATCTTGATATAATGGCTAGAATATTGCATTTGTTTCTATAGTTAAAAGTCTCGAAATTTCGAGGTTCCATCAATTCCAAGCCCTTCAGAAGTGAAATAAAAAGTTATGAAATCAAATAAATGTTGCGACATGTGAGAAGGGCTCGGTAGATAGTCATACCGCCTCTCGCCCTAAATATAAACAGTAAGTTAAAACTTCAGTACCGGTAACAATAACGTATTTCCAAAAATTCCGAATGTGTTTGCTCTATATTTTCCGAATCCGTTCTTGTTCTACATTAATCGCATAGTGTATGGTCGCTTGTTTTTCATTAGTTTTGTTTGTTGGTTTTGTTTATTGTGTAGTGACTTTTTTCTAAGTGTTCTTTAACTCACACCTACTATTCTCAGCTAATACTTCACATGTTATTCAATATAATCTGAGATTAAGTTGTCCGACGTAGTCTTGTTCCCCTCCACCTCGAGCTATCCCTTTCCATGTACTATAGTTATAAATATGTGGATAACACTGGCGCGTAGTAAGAAGCAACATAGAGCCCCATAAAATTACACTAGCCCCCTTCCCCGTAAAAAAAATATTGTAAAGAATCCTGTAAAACAAAGCTTCAAATCATCCATCATGTCAATATAAAAACAAAACTTTTTTTACTTATTTTTTTTGAAAATACAGTCCTACCATCACTGCATAGCCCCCTCCCTCTTTTTATCCTCCCTCCTATTTTCATCTCATTCCTCTTTCCTCACCCCTATCCCCCCGCCCGCCCCCTTCTCCAACCACACTTTCCCTTCAATAACATTTTTTTCCAACGACTATATAATATACTATCGACATTTTTATGAGGAATAAATTAAATTTTCAAAATAAAATATAGCCTATGTTACTCTTTATATTGGTGAAAGAATTTTTAAAATCGGTTCAGTAGTTTTTGAGTTTATCCATTACAAACAAAAAAACAAAAATTCAAATCTTTCCTCTTTATAATATTAGTATAGATATACTGTATGTTTAAATTTAATTTCATGTTTTTTAAAATTTAAATTTAATTAAAAATCATGTGTCAAACTGTGCGACATTTTCAATCATATCGCATAGGTAGCCAAAATGTGACACTGTCCGTAAATAATATGTTAAAACTGATTATGGTTATTAGCAATTAAATAAAAATAGTTTTAATTCACTAGTACGAACTTAATTGGAAATTAAAATTATTGTGATGTTTAAACAAGCTGACGTTTTTAGCAAATGCAATATGGTGATATATTATGTTGTAAACACAGAAGAAATTTGCTCAAAATATTAAGTGCTTTTAAATTAAATCAACATTACGATGAGTCGCCACGGACAAACAATCGTATGAATGGTGGGTAAGAGAGTCGTGCAGTCACCCGATGACGTCACACCCTGACAAAGCAGCCTCACAAAAACACCTGACCAAGGCAAACTTGTATTCTAACAATCTCGATTGAAAGTTACTGTGATCGCAGGTTTTAATAGAAGTATATGAACAAAAATAATTGATTCACAGTATTACCGGACAGTAAAGTTTGAGCGCTAGCATAGCTCCAAGCCATCGACACCGAGGGAGTTCGAAAGACAAGATAGCTAATAGTCTAGAGCTCAAGAAAACAATTATACATGAGAATTAATATTTAATAATCTATGCTACCAAAAGCAATCACAAATGCTAGGTAACAGTGTCGTATAGCGTTGTTCATACCTATAAATACACATCCAGGAAATATGCCCCTAACTACAATGTATGCCTGTGTTTACGCATTTAATTCATCTTGAACTCTCTTCGGTGGTCAAATGGTGTAAGGCGCCAATCTCCTTATAAAGTGAACTGTCACTGTGCGTGGTAGAGCAGTGATAACACTGCGTCGAAGAGGAAAAATATTTGAAAGGAGGGCTGAACGGAAGTGCATCAACATCAGCGTGGAGAGATTATGCTAAAACTAGAGCGTGTCCAACAGGGATTTGAACTTCGGAAAATGCTTCATTCTCGTATTGTATGGCTTGTCAGTGTCATCATAATTAAGGGTAAAAAATCATGCTGGATGTACTAAAATCCCATTTTACTGAATGGTTTACCACTCTCACGCCAACCAAATGTGGGTACATTGCCTATAAATTCTACCTTCCTAGTGGATTAATGTAATCATTTTATGTACGTATAACCCGAATGGGAGCCATAAACGCCACAAGCTTAATTCACCAATAAGATCCAGAAATGACAAATGATCAAAGGAAGCGGGATATTAAAGTCATGCGATGCCAGAGGAGTACAGCAAGCTTAGTTTCCTTATATAACTAGGAATTATGGTCCTATACCACTATAGAGTTATATGTAAATAATAAATTTGGTTCAAATAAACCACATTTTTATTTTGGGCCAACTTTGGACACCTATGATTAAGTAAATGTTGACAGCAGTAACAAAATCATCTAAAATTAACCATTTCCTACGAGATTACTATGCGTTTGGAGTGAGTTTTATTGAAATCGCTTCATTTTCGTTGCAATGATAAAATAATAATACACAATATTATGTTATATACTTAAATTGAGAGTTATTACATTCAGTTTGTTTTTATGTAGGCAACCTCCACTCATTTAATGTGAATCATGTATTATGAGCAAGATAAATTCAGAGTTATAATTTAAACGTCAGCTTTCTTAAGGATGAATGGGAGATAAATCTCCATAGAAGGTTTAAATTAAGCGTAAAAGCTGCAACTCTACCATACTATTGGCCAGCTAAAATTGAAAAGTAAAAATAATACCGAGATTGATTTTGGCCAAAACTTATGTTAATTTACAGCCAAGCATGTATAATTAATTAAACATTTTCATTAAACCGACACTTTCATTATGTGTCTATATGCTAGAGCTGGATGAAAAGGATAGTTACAATTAAATGCATGATTGTTTGCCAGGAGAGATATAAGTAAAATCTAATTTAAAAAGAATTCTAGTGCGCTTGGAGGTGATTAAAGTTCCAAGTCCAATCAACCCAAAGAAAAAACTTACCATCACCATCACTCATGATCATATTGTCTACACAAGTTAATTTCAATAAATTTAATCTCAGCTTTGTTTTTAATTTTCGAAAGAAAAAAAACACAATAAAAAGCAGTATTTCGTTTAAATAAAAATAGTTCTCCCTAATGCCACTGCAATAACTGAATAAGTTTTTTCATATGTCATAAAAGCTTAAAAAAAAGCTATATATATTTTCAGCCCAAGCTTGATAACGTCTGCGAGCAGGTCTCGATCGTCGATGTGAGGGTGTAATGTAGGAATACAGTAATAATGCGTTAGTTAAAAATGTTATTATTATTACTCTTATTATTATTATCACTACTATTAGTTTATGTAGATAAATGCATTTAATCTCTATATATATTTTATTACCAGCAATGTTTTCTTTTTAAAACATTTGCTACTTCCTTCATGATTACATCTGTATCTATAAATATAATATACTAACTATATTTGCACGTTCAATTCCGTATATTTGTTTGTTGCCAGTAAATTTAAAAAGTAGCCATCGAATCGATTTGGGACTACTTCTATTGTAATCCTTATATTTAATAACACATGGTCACGCTATCATCAGCGAGAGTGGCATTGTCGAAAAATATCAACTGTTAATGTGGTTACATTTGTAACAATTCAAATATATACATTTTTATGTATACATCTTCTGTTTAAGTCTCCTTAGCAACGAGGGGTTTCGAAAGATCGACAAACTAATTATAAATCTCTTTGTCGACGAGTGTTTTGGAATGGAAACAAACATTCCACTATTCAAATAGAAACTATACTTTGTGTTGGTTGTTTTGTAGTAGGCAAATCTTTAACAAATAAATCCACCCATAGGCCACTTTCAAATTATTTTATTTGATTTTACATTTACATAGATAAATATTCAGACAACTATATGAACCATCCCAATAAAAGACAGCTTAAAATCAAGATTATACAAGAAAATACTAAAATAAAATGTTACAGTACATCTTGTGAAAATAATGCAACTTAAAGACCAATAAACTTTGTAAAGGAACTTGGGGGTGCGTGAAGATGTGCACCGCAAGCGTATGCTACCC